>JALPQI010006138.1:0-69020 GCA_025490895.1 Thaumatotibia leucotreta
GCTTAGACAGCCAGTGTTATGAAAAATACTTTCTTTCGTTTTATGGGTATTGTGTAACTTGATGGCTTGATTAAATAAATATGAAATTACCACGCGAGATTTGGTCAGTACATTTTAATAAGAATCTTACTTGGCCTTTTGAAGTGCTTTCGCTTTTTCTAACAACTCCACTGCTGTTAACTGTTTCTGTAAAAGAAAATTATTGTTACATCCTCTGCACACTTTCTGTACATCTGTGTCAACCTTTACTGTTAAGGAAACTGTGTAAGGAATAATTCTGAATTTATTTTGTTTCTAAAATCAATTAAACAAAAGAAATGCAACTTTATTGAGCGCCTGAAAGCTTAAATTTCAATCAAATGGAGTGAACCTTGTAATGTATACTGGGCCTTACGAGGATAAGAAAAAAATTAAAAAGTAATATTAGATTTCCTTTTAACTTGAATCAAATACAGCATAGCAGTGGACTGAAATAGGCTGATGATGTGATGATGATGATTACCTTCTATACATATAATAGATAGATATACATAGACAGCCATGACTAAGGAACAAATTTAATGAAGGGACCACGGAAAGAACATGTCTAGTCAATTCAAATTACAGAAGGAAAAACCATATTACGTTTAACAGAATAAGGTGTGAATTTGACCTAATTTTTTTAAGCACTGGACATGTTTTTTTCCGTGGACCCTTCAAATACTTGTGATAAATAAATGACCTCGCCGAGATTCGAACCCGGAACCTACAACTTCGTAGGCAGGGTCACTACTAACTAGGCTACGGAGGCTGACAGGAGACCCTGACTAAAAGGAGAACCTAATGTCCGGCAGTGGACTGAAATGATGATTAGACCCCGGTATCGGAGGTGCAAAATGGTAGCTGTCATGTTCTTAGGGATGGGGTAAAAATATTTGTGATGTCGATAATTAAAGTTACATATCGATAATTTTTCTTTACCATAATAATAAGCTAAGACTTTAATTAAACGCACCTATTTACTATATAAACTAGGACTGTATAATAGGGTGGATAGATTTTTTTATTTTCGGAAATTCAGAAAATAATCGTTATGGATCGATACTTAGTGGCTAGAGAAACAAAAAATATTATGATCATTTTTAGATTTACTTTTATTTTGTACTTCGTTTATAGGCCCAAAGATCGGCTCTATTTTTGAGGTTTTTTTAAGAAAAGTCAGTAAGTTCGTGGATATTTTCTGTTTTACTTTTATGTAGAAACAAAATAACATTATTTGTCGTATATTTAGAATTTGTACAATTTAATTACATGAAAATTGTAACCAGTATCGGCAAAAACTGGTTTTCAACTTTGAGGCTCTTGGGGCAGTACTTGCCAAATGAATATCGTAAAAAGATATATTTTTAAAGAATGTTACTTTTTACGACCAAAATTTTTTTTTCATAGTTCAATGTATGGACCAAAATTTTTTTTCAGGATTTTCTGAAACGCAGCCCTATAGGAATAACCTGTCTAAAAAGTAACTTTTTCAACAATATATCTTTTTCCGATAATCATTCGGGAAGTACTGCCCCAAGAGCCTCAAAGTTGAAAATTATTTTTTGGAGATACTACGAACAATTTTCATATAATTAAATCACACAAATCTTTAATTTATGAAAAACAATCTTATTTTGTTTGTCCATAAAAGTAAAACAGAAAATATCCTTGCTAATCTGAATTTTCTAAAAAAAACCTTAAAAACAAGGCCGATCTTCGGGCCTCTAAATGGGGTCCAAAATAATAAAATAACCAAAAACGGTCGTAATATGTTAGGGTTCCGTGGCCAAAATGGCAAAACGGAACCCTTATAGATTCGTCATGTCCGTCTGTCCGTCTGTCCGTCTGTCACAGCCGATTTACTCGGAAACTATAAACGCTACAGTAACGAAATTTGGTAAGGATATGTGTTGTATGAACCGCTACAGGATTATGATACTAAATTGTAAAAAAAACCATTGGGGTGGGGGCCCTCCATACATGTAACTGAGGGATGTAAAATTTTTTTTTGTTGTATATAAGCGTGTGGGGTATTAATAGAAAGGTCTTTGAAAATGATGTGAAGGCTTTTAAATCTCATTTTTATTTAAGCAAATCGTTTTCGAGATATCAGCTCTCAAAGTCTGAAAAATTTGTCCCCCCCTCTATTTTTTAAACTACGCTATATAAAATTCAAAAAAAAATATATGTTATGCATATTAATAAACTCTATCAACGATTTTTGGTTTGATTAAATTATCTCCTATAGTTTTTGAGGTAGGTTGATTTAACTGTATTTTTTTAATAATAAATTGATAATGGTACGGAACCCTTCGCGCGCGAGTCCGACTCGCACTTGGCCGGTTTTTTTGTTTCTCTAGCCACAGATAATCGATTCGTAAAGATGATTCTATGATTATCCGAAAATAAAAAAATCGATCCACCCTACTGTATAATTACAAAATCAACAAAATATTTATTTAATGTTATGTAACATCGCCATACTTTTTATTGAGGCAATTGTCGATGAACCTTCTGAAGTTTGGGTCTTCGAATTTGGTCCAAAGTATGTTACAACTGACGAAAAACTTAAGCAGATCTCGGTTACAGTTTAATTGGTTTCAATTTTTTTTCTTTAATTATGAGTATTTTCATATGAGTTGCAATGCAAGATATGCAAGATTACAAATATTGGAATGGAATATCCTTTAAATAATCAATATTAGTAGAACATACGTTGTTGATTTTCTCTTGATGGCAATTCGACTCCATGTGCTTTTTTATATTCCAACATCTGGAAATGATGTGTATTCTGCAAATTGTATATTAAATGTTTTTCATTCATTTTTGAAGTTCAGGGTGTTCAGCAAGAAGTGACTCCACTTTCTATTGTATAAAATATTTTAGGCGAATAGACTCGTAAACACGGCTAAATAATCGAAGACATCGTTGTAAGACGACTTTGACTATCTATTGACACAAATAATTTATTATAAGTATTTAATATCTCAAAAGTTTTTATTCAATGTTGTGCATAATAAATATAGTAGCAACCAGAGATTTTTATTTTAATAGTAATGATTTATATATTAAATGTTAATAATTATTATAGACCCCAAAAAAAGGGATACAAATAAATGGTCCTTGTACATAAAAATAATATTTGTACAAAAAATCGAGTATTAAATGTTAATTATTATCATAGATCCCGAAAAATGGTATACAAATAAATGGTCCTTGTACAGTAGGGTCCAAAATTGCATGGACAGTTTATGAATGAATTCATTCATAAATTGTTCATGCAATTCTCAACGCCACTGTAAGTACATAAAAAAAAAAAATTGTACAAAAAATCGAGTATCGATATCGACATCACAAAATGTGTTTACCTATCCCTAAGTAAGAACTTGACAGCTATCATTTTGCACCTCCGATACCGGGGTCTAATGATGATGATTACCTTAACCGGCTCATCAACATCAAAATAGGATGGAACGGAGTATGTTGAGCATAAAACTTAAGGATAAAATAAAATTGTCAAGTATTAGAGAAAAAACTGGTGTTGCTGATGTAACATATACAATAAGGAAATTAAAGTGGAAATGGATTGGTACAATGCGAAGCAAGAAAAGCAAGTGGTCCAAAGATGTTACTGAATAGTATCCTCGAGATGGGAAACGAAAGAGAGGAAGACAGAGGAAAAGATGGGAAGACGAAATCAGACAAACGGCAGGAAAAACATGGAGAAGGAAGACAATGGACAGAGAGGAATGGAAATCTCTAGGGGAGGCCTTTGCCAAAGGGCAAATTGATACACAATAATAGATTTTTTGGTTAAAAAAAAACTTTATACTAACTAAGATCAATAATAAAGGCTTATTTTATTTCTTTTATTTTATTACCTTAACCGGCTGAGGTTTGGCAGGAGTCTCCACCTCCTGTGCTCCTTCGAGGGAAGACTTGAGTATGACCACCGGTCCGTCTTCTCCGTTCACCATTACATACTGTTCTTGCTCTTCTCCGGTGAGGTAAACTTGCTTCTTGCCCACGTAGGCGTTTTGTGTGTCTGTAATTGTATTTTTTTTTTATGATAATAAACAAAGGGGAGCAAAAATGAACTTTTCACTAGTGCTTGATGAAATATTGACTATTCTGTCGACATCCATAGTTCATATGGATTTTTTAATTTGAAATTTATTGATTTTACTATGTTTCCCTAGTAGTTCCAATTCTTTTCCAGATATCAAATTATATAAGATTTGTGAAATTAAAAACACCAACTTTTTTAGTTGACGCATTTTAATATTTCTTGTGAATAATTTCGCCTTGAGGATGTAAAAGTAATCTTAACAAGTGCAATTTGAACCTTTGAACGACATTCAAGCTGGTTTTAGGATTATTTTGTAACTGTCCTATGGTACTAGGTATTATTGACATATTTGACATATTATTGTTTATCAATTTTAGATCGCAATGCCTCTGATTACATAGGTATGGTTGCATAAACTGCTATTGATCAATACATTCCCCGCGCGCGCACTGTAGCGTTAGCATCACTGTGTCTGTGCTCTTCTATACTTTTTGAATTATCGGAGTAAAAAGTGACTGTTTGAACTGAAACAATTAACTATAACTTTAATTGTAATATATATGTGTGATTGTGTTAAAAGTTTCGTCAAAAAGTGCCACTAATCAATGAACATAAGCAAATTTAATAATTGAAGCTATTATTTAACTCTACCGCCGGTTCGAAAGAATAAGATTCGGAAGTCGTTGAAAAGAACGCGGTCGATGTAAGAAATCGTACGGCGCTTAAGACCTTTGTGCCGACAACTGCATTATCGCGTTGACCGCTAAGCTTAGCGGGTCGCAGCGGAAACAACACCTTATTCTTAGCAGTTTAGAGCGTACTGGAGCCTGGAACGCATCGTCAAGCAATATGGAATGCATCAAATGCACTCTAGAATTGGTATTAAAAGACTGTATTAAATGTACATTATGCTCTGATAAAATGCATTATGGTTGCGCTGGACTCTCCGAAGCTGAGTTTAAGAAAATTCTGCCTATGAATATCAAAAAATGGCGCTGTCCCAAATGCAAGTCCACAAAGAAAACACCAACAACTTTAATGCAGTCGCCTAAGACTTCTGTCGTATTAAGCGAACAACCATCAGATAACAGCGGCAACCCACCATCGATTGTGAATATTGACATAGAGGCCTTGTGGCGGCAACAACTGCATGTGGATATAAATAATTTGAAAACGGACTTATATGCTAGGATCGACGAAAATAAGAACTCTGTAGAAGCATGGAGAACAAAATGTAATGAGTTGGAGAGCATGATAACGTCCCTCCAAGAAGAAGTGGTCATTATGAAGAACAAAAATCTGGTGTTACATGAAAATTATAAAAATCAAGACCAAGGTAGAAATGAACCCCTTATGCATCAAGTAACCGAACTTTGTTCCTTGCTAAAAAACTGGATGCAAACTGTAACGCTTTGTACTAAATGTTCTGCGCCCGAGTCTATAAATTTGGGACCGACCGCTCCTCCAGTCACTCAGACAGAAGATGCTCCTACAGTCGAGCCCAACGGTACCATTCAACAACTTCCGGAAGCCGCACCGAAGTTGACTGTTCCATCCGCAACACCTACTTCATCCGCAGGTTACAAGCGTGGTAGACGCCACAAGCGTGGGAGGTCTAACTTCGTGTCCGCGCCGAAGTCTAACGTTACTACGGAGCTCGACGTTAGTAGCGCTCCCAATATTTCAGTAACAGCATCACTCGCTTCTAATACAGAAGCATTATCGGCGAGAGCCACAAGAGACCTAGCTTCCGTAAGTATGAATAATACTCGTAGAAACAGAAGCAACAAGCTAATTATTAGAGGTAGCGGCGAGGACAGTAATTTATTGGGTGCTGCGGATCGACTTAGGTACCTGCACGTGTGGGGCGCGAATCTGTCTGCATCCGAAGAGAATGTTGCAGATTATTTGAAGCAGAAAAAGAAGTCGGAGTTATATCAAGTGACAAAAATTGTGGCGAAACGACCTCAAACCTATAATTCCTTCAAAGTCGGCGTGCCAGAAGATTTGATCGATGAATGTTTGAGTCCTCAGTTTTGGCCAAAAGGATTTTCCGTCGAAAAATGGTTATTTCGACTCGAAAAAAGAAATAAACCCGAAACCAGCAACAAAAGCCAGCAATTATAAGAGAAAATTTACGTTAAACACATACTATCAAAACGTACGATGGCTTAAGACTAAACTTTTCGAGTGGAAACATAACCTCATGCTGTCACACTCGTTCCAAATAGTAGCTGCGACGGAGACGAACTTAGATGGTTCTGTTTGCGATGCAGAACTATGCTGTGACGACTGGAGTGTTTTGCGGCGTGATCGAGAGGGACGCACGGGCGGCGGCGTTCTGCTGACTGCGCGTGCACCTGTCACCCTTGAACGTATGTCGCATCTCGAAACATCGAATGTAGAGGAACTCTGGGCTAAGTGCACGACTAAAGGTCACTGTATTTATGTTTGTGTCGTCTATATACCGCCTAAATCTCATGACGACATTTATATCGCCTGGTTTGACAATGTAGAGAAAGTGTCCGAAATGTTTTCTAGTACTAAAATGCTTATTATGGGCGACTTAAATCTGTACAGTGCTTCCGAAAATATTTGTAACCTGTATGCATGTTTCCTATCTATTTGTAACTTATCAGATTATAATTGTGTGATGAATGCGAATGGGAGAATGCTAGACGTGGTGCTCGCGAGCGATGAGATGGAGAGCGCAGTCCATGTTGAGCGCGCCCCAGCAGGTGACGAGCTTGTCCATATCGACACACATCATCCTCCGCTTTTACTTACACTTCAGTATGATTTCTCTAAAAAAAATGAGTTGATGGAACCCTCGAATGTGGACAGTTCAAAGGACTGGAATTTCCTAAGGGCTAACTATCTAAATCTCTACTACGCAATTCGGGATTTAAATTGGAATGCAATGTACGAAATCCGTACTTCCAACCTTGCCGTCACATTGTTGTACGATAAATTGTATGGTGTATTTGATCAATGTGTTCCAAAAAAGTTACGAACCTCTAAACGTAGTCGCAGTTATCCGGTTTATTATACTAAAGGCATCATCAACGATATCCAATTAAAAGCCTGCCTTCACAAAAAATGGAAAAAAAACAAAAAATGCGACGTTTCTAAATCAATTTAAAATATTGCGTTCTAAAATCAAATACGACATTAAGGTAGCTTACGATACCTACACTACAAATGCGTCTCGCGCCCTTTCTGCTAACCCTGCAAAATTTTGGCAGTATGTCAATACTTTGCGCAGTCGTGGAGGAGTTGAACCTGTGGTCACAAGAGATGGGCTTGAATATCGTGGGGCAGGAGCCGCTGATGCATTCGCCGGTCACTTTAAATCTGTTTTCTTGACTAACCGTCCAGCACTTGATCCAGGTGAGGCCAGTTCGAATACGGTAGCCAATGCACGGCTTATAGACATAAAAACAATCAATACTGACTCCGTTAGGCGCGCAGTTAAACATCTCAAACCTGGTACCGCTGCTGGTCCTGATTCAATTCCCGCCTTTATCATAAAAGGATGCATTGATTTTTTAATTCATCCCATCACATACATTTTCAATTTGATACTCAGCAGTGGGGGATATCCTGACGCGTGGAAACTATCCCGTGTCACCCCGATCCCTAAGAAAGGGTCAAAGTTGAAAGTTGAAAACTATCGGCCCATCGCGATACTGTGTGCCATTGCTAAAGTTTTCGAGATGGTAATCCAGGAGTGTCTTTTACCACAGTGCTTGCCTTACATCGTCAGCCAACAGCATGCCTTTCTTCCTAAACGATCTGTGTCCACCAACTTGGTGCAATTGGTTGAATTGCTTTCAGGTAAATTGGACGATCACTATCAGGTCGATGTTGTCTATCTCGACTTTGAGAAAGCTTTCGACAGGGTTGACAACGATACACTTTTGCTTAAGTTAGGTACTATGGGATTTACTCCGCGGCTGTTAAACTTGTTTTCGAGTTACCTGAAGGACAGAAAACAGTTTGTAAAGTATGGCCCGTATCTATCCGAATCATACAACACGCCATCAGGCGTAAGTCAGGGATCGAATTTAGGGCCATTACTTTTCTTGATTTTAATTAATGATTTACCAGAAGTAATTAAAAACTCTACGGTGCTACTGTTTGCTGATGATGTAAAGTTGGTTATGCCAGTGAAATCAGCATCAGACTGTCGAAACCTACAGGATGATATCGATTCGGTTCATGAATGGAGTTTGGGAAACAAGTTGTTGTTCAATACCGGTAAATGTGAGGTAATGACCTTTTCCCTTTCATCATTGCCTCTTTGCTATAATTACCGGATAGCTGGAAGGGCCATGCTCCGTGTCGAAGAGGTCAGGGACCTCGGCGTAGTCTTCGACTGCCGACTGACGTTTCGGCCGCACGTTCAGAATGTAACTCGTAGTGCGTTTCAAAGACTGGGATTCGTGCTGCGCAATGCTTCCCCTCTCACTGTTTCTGCGACACATACACTTTACACAGCGCTGGTTAGGAGTATACTGGAGACGAATGCAGTAGTATGGAGCCCGCATGAGAAAAAATATATACTAATGCTGGAACAAGTTCAAAAGAAATTCCTTCGTAACCTTTATAAGAGAAAACATCAATACTACCCATTCATGTACCCGACCAGATTCCTACAGGGACACTTGGGTTATGACTCATTGGAGCTACGAAGAAATATGAGTCTAATCCATTTCATACTCAATATACTGCGGTGTAAGGTGGACAGTATTAGCCTTTTGGAAAGCATTTTAAAGCTATCTGTACCGGATGAGTGCTGCGGTAGGCGGAGGCGACCGCCCCTCCTGGCCGCAGCGCGCACGCGCACTCGCCTGCGCCTGCACTCTCCTGTCGTACGCGCTACTGCGCTCATCAACTCCTTGCTTGTGACTCTGCCTGACTGTGATTTGTTTACGACAGGGATAGCAAGAATGATGTCAGAATGGAAGAGGGTGTTGGAGAAAGAGCGAGATTAGCGAGCTACATTTATTTTTTTTATTTTGTTTAGATTTAGGATAGTTATAATTCGTTCGTAAGATAGTTAAGTGTTGAATCTATGTAACGCTTTGGTGTAAACTGTAATGTTACATAATTTTATGATTCCAATAAATAATAATAATAATAATAATAATTTCTAATTCATAAAATGTTGGTATGGATGTCGATAGAACAGTAGATATTTAACTAAGCACTAGTGACAAGTGTATTTTTGCTCCCGTCATCCAGACATTGTTTGTAAACGTCTCTTAGGCACTGGTCTCACCGCGAGCTACTAAGCTATGAACTATCGGCTATAAACACGAACAAAAGATACGCACTCCCGTGTAAATAAAAGAGACACGGGAGTGCGTATCTTTTGTTAGTGTTTATAGCCGATAATTCATAGCTTAGTAGCTCGCGGTGAGACCAGTGCCTTAACTTAGCAAGCGGTTAAATGTTTGTCCCCTTCTATCTCATAGACATATTGATAAGACAGAAAGAGACAAACAAACTTACAGGCTTGCTAAGTTAAAGACGTATATGAAAATGGAAATAGAAATTTGAAAGGAAGGAGGAAAGAATGTTTTAAGTGATCTCACCGTCTCCTTCCCCATCGCTAGACTGCAGCACACAGGTGACAGTGTCACCTAGTTCGCCCTCCGCCTCCTGGTTTGTCACCAAACGGTAGGACTCTTCGCCATCACCGCATCTGAAGACGAAATAAATATCATGAAACTTTATTAGTTTATTACACACATCATCAATTCATCAGCCTATCTCATTATTATTACACAGAATTAACGTGCACTGGAACATATTTTTTAGTACAGATGGCTTGTTTAGGCTCTAGTGCGAGAAGTTGGTCATTTTACGTCAGGTCCAAAACTTCGGAGGGCCATCTGTACTAAAAAATATCGTACTATTTTACTAATGTACTACTTTAAACGTAATGTACTATTTGAGTACAGATGGTGTACTTTTTAGGCTCTAGTGCGAGAAGTGGCTCATTTTACATCAGGTCCAAAACTTCGGAGGGCCACCTGTACTAAAAAAAACGTCGTACGAGACACGTGCAAAAAAGAAATTCGTAACTCGTGTCGATTTAACATCGCCACTCGTTTCGAATTTCATGTTTTTCGCACTTCTGTCGTAATGTACTATTTTAGCATTTTATTACACCTTATTTCGCCTTTGACTGTTATTTTATTTTTCATCAGACTTGCTGTCTAAGCGCACCATTGCTTGCATGCGTAGCGAGAGTAATAGAAAAGTGAAATTCCCTAGGGAGTAATGGAAATGTCAGTACGTCATATAATCATATTTTGTCTTAAAACTTATTTTTTGTTCGCAAGTGTGATGAAAAACATTGTTCGTATACATCACGGTCGGTAAGCAGAATACTAACTCGAGTCATTAAAAGCCCTCCACCTGCGGCGTCGGGCTTCTAACACTCTCGTTAGTAATTCCGTACTTACCTCCGTTGATGCACAATGTACTATTTCTTTATTGGGAAAGAAACGTACCCTGTTTATGACTTATAGTTGGCTGTGTGACTATGAAAATTATATGACTTATAGTTGGCTGTGTGACTCAACCTCGTATAATGGTTTACGAGGTTGTGTCATAAAAATATATTTTTAGTACAGATGGTGCCTTTTTTAAGCTCTAGTGCGAGAAGTGTGTCATTTTACGTCAGGTTCAAAACTTCGGAGGGCCATCTGTACTAAAAAACGTCGTACAAGACACGTGCAAAAACGAAATTCGTAGCTCGTGTCGATTTAAAACACTCCCTATCGGTCGTGTTTTAAAACATCGCCACTCGTTTAGAATTTCATGTTTTTCGCACTTGTGTCGTAATGTACTATTCTGAACAAAATACATACATTTCATATCGTCGGGGATAGTACAATACATCAACTAACAAATTCAATGAGGGTCAATTTGAGTGTCAATTGTTTGATATTTGAACTCGGATAGAGTTCAAATAGTTACGCGGTATTGCAAAATCCCCGACGATATACGACACCCTGGACATAGGAAATTGAGTCACACAACCATTGTTATGCATTACCCAAAACAGTTTCCACTAATGTTATAAAGCTGTTAATTAGGTTAACAATATCTACTCACTTCACCAGGGTCAGATTGAGGAGGTCCAAGTGCATTAGGCCCCTAGAGGAGTCGGTGAGGATCTGGTATTTCGGCTCCTGGTCTTCACTGCTCTCTGACATAGCTGCCATGTCTGGGAGGATGGACTCCGTAGTATTATTCTGAAATACAACTTGTATATTTAGTAAAACCTATAATATCAATATAAAGATGTATCTAAAATTCTAAATGTACAATCTTTTTGAGAATTGCTCAGTTCCGCAATTTTGAAGTCCATTTAAATCATGAAAACATGTTCTTCAGTTGTTTGTAGGATGATTCAAACTTACCTCATTATTGTCAAAGGGAGTCACCTCCACGATTTCAAGTTGGCCTGAAAAATTATTTAGTTAACTTTATTTTAAGTTCTTTTTAGTATTTTGGCACTAAGTCACTAAATGTGCGACTTTTGTATATAAAATCCCATTTTACTCCATGTAGCTTATCATATGGACAGTTTGCTTGTATCTTTATTATTGTATTTATATTATTATGAATTATCTCCTCTAAGCATCCTTACGGTAACCGGTAAGCAACAAAGTGGGACAGTTTATTCAAAAAGCTCACATTTTACTCTTAAACAATCTGTCAAGAGACTGGTGTGAAAAATACAAGTAATTTTAACATGAAAAAATAGAAACCTTTCACCTGTTAATGCTGAGAAAGGGTACTTAGTAGCCTAGTCCCTATGGTGTGGAGTGCACATTTCCTACGGCAATAGGCTTTGCATTTGATTAGTGTTAAATTTTAAGTTATTATGAAAAGATAGACAAACCTGTCCCTCTATTATTATTAGAAAAAGACCTGTGACCAATTTGGTTGCAAAATAGTTGCTATGCTTTGATGGCAACAACGTACAAGGTTCTAGGTTGTCCACCCCTACTTTTTTTTTGGATTCGGAACTGTTAGTATTATTTTCACTCAGAAGGTCTTATGCTCCTGATAGGAGAAATTTTTTGTAACAAGGTTTTTTTTCCATTCCGTTACCGTTTTTTCATACATTTTGTATGGCGATAAACAAATGGAAAGTGTGAAAAATTTATGTAAATTTTGTTACAAAAATTTTCTCCTATTAGGACTGAAAGGCATAGAGATCATATAAAAAAAATATTGTTACAAAAAAAGTGGGACAATAAGAGAATAACTATGACAAATATGGCCCTCACAAATCATCAGCACTTGGCACCTTATTATGTTGTGATCGTACTTTGTGAAATAAAATAATGATTAGAGATTCCCCTGTGCTTACCATCTTTGAACTCGGCTGTGAGCACCTGAGTCTCTGTAACCTGCTCTTCCTCGGACATTCTTCAATCCTGATAAAACAAGCTGGATTAACTCAAGTCATGTGAACTTACCCCTTTATTCATAAACGTCTCCTAATTCACACTAAGTATTGTTTGTCCCTTTCACTCATAAAGACATTTATAAGAACGAAAGGGACAAACAATACTCAGAAGCTTGCTAAGTTAGGGGTTAGAAATTAGGTATTATGATTGTTTTGAACACTGAACTGAATGGATATTGTGTGCAAGCTATGGTATTCAAAATATTCCAGGTAATAGGACTATTATCTACCAAGAGAGAGCAATTATATGAACGTATTTGTAATAAAAAGAATCGAAGATGAAGTACTCCTTATTGTTTACACATACAAATGCTCCATAAATATACATACATGGGCATTTTGGTTATGCAGTGCAATGAAACAGCGATCCTTTGGATATTCAATAATTACTATCGAAAACGTAATAAACAATTACAAAACACCACTGCAAGAACTTAATTTTGCTTTTCAAATGTCAAATTTCTTCAAAAAAATCTTGCAACACCAATGAAGTCGGTGTTTCTACATGACGATGTTTTTAATTTTATTATTATTGCAACAATCCACTTACTTTTGATGGCAACAATTGATTTGTTATGATGCGATCCTTGATTTCCTTGGATAACACTTAAGGCAACATATAACGATTAACGAAACAACTTCATAACCCAGAATCAACAGAACTCTGTAAAATTCGACGCCATTATACGCCTTTTCACGGTAAATCGTATTCTATTCTAATGCAGAATGATTTGTAGCAACACATCAGTGTTGCAAGTATTCATATTTTACCCCATTAAAGTAAAAATATAAAAGCAATTGATTTAACTTATAATAGTTTGTTTTAATAATTATTATTTACTGATTAACAATGTAGTAGAACTGAATCACAAAATAAAATAATTTGCAATATTGTAATAAATTTTCGTAAATGTCACTTGCTAAGAAACGCGTAGGTATGAATATTATTCTTATGATATTGACATAGAATTCAGGTTTGTAAAGCATTACAATAAAGTGTAAAATGGCTTCTACTTGAACGTCAAACAGTTTGGTCAATGACTCAATGGAGTCATCGGAGCTACTATGAGTTCTAGTCACCTCACATTATTTTCACTTCACGGCTTTACGTTCTCACTTTTAATATGTTGTTATTTCTTAAATTCGTAAATATTACAATATAAACTGTTAATTGCTATTTTTGCTTCTTATGTAATATTAATAGTAAAAGCCTATTGTAATATAATGTCTGAAACTAAGATATTTCATCTGTATAAAACCAAAGATTACATTTTGTAATAAAATGAAAAAAAAAAACAGTCTAGCCAATCCTATGTCTACCAACCAAGCCATGGAACACTAAACACGAATACAATCGTTATTTAATCTTCGAAATATTCGAGTATATAGCGAGATAACAGTGAATTCTCGTTTCGTAGTATGGGATATTTTCTTATCAATTGCAAAAGTACCGTTTGTATACATGTTACTATTTTCAGAACTCTACATCACGAATTGTAGGCTCCGCATCCTGCTCAGAAAATCAATAATACGGAGTAGTGTTGATAGCTCTTGCCTCCTATTGGTTAAGAGCAACAAAATAATGAAACTGGTTGCTCTGTTTCACTCGCACTTGTGCAAAACGCCATTACACACGTCAAAAAACTAACAAATGCATTTATTGTTTATTACAAGCTTAAAACGTATACTTCAACGAATGAATTAAAATCTGTCCAGTATTATATACACAAAAACTCTAATGTTTCGTTCAATTTATATTGGTATTTCGCGTAATAAAATATTTAATTTCGTGTTCTGCATCGCGCTTTTGAAGTTTTTGGACCAGTTTCTATATAAGTGAGCTTTTAGGAATTTGTCATGGGGGGTCCGTAGCTACTCAGTGAGCCGGTGTCGGCAGGGAGCCGGTCTAATTCCTTGCCATCAAATATGTTGAAGCGTATAAAGCAATTCATATATGGTAAACAATTAATTGTCAAGAAAAATGATAAAGAGAGACATTGGTCTCACCCATACTGAAGTAGCTGATTTGACTTCCTCTTTTTTGAACCTCTTTATGTGTGTAATTTTTTATTTGCACGCCTTTTAGCATTTTAGTGAAGTAAACATTACTATTTTATTTCTAGCGACGGAATAGGTTGCAGATCAACGTGCATATGTATGGAGTTGCAAGGCTTCCATAAGCTACAATAACTCTTTTCATCCGGTAGGCCAAATACTAGTTTGCCACCGTCATAATATAAAATAGTAATTAACTTTCATAATTTGATGAAATAATATAGATCAGACAATTAGTCTTCATATATTTTCCTAAAGTTTAGCCAACTAACTCCAACCTCATCAGGATCAATGGGCTTATTAGACATGTATTGTAAAAGGTACGGCAAGTAAATGCAATACTAGACAATAAAATAATATGAACATTTTATTTACCGTGAAATGCAAAGGTTGTTAAAGATAAGAACTAAAAAGAGAGTCAAAGACGCTACATCGGTGTGTGTGAGACAAGTCTCATTTCATTTTGCTGTTTTGTTTGACATTATTTTTATTAATCATTTTTATATTAAACCCATACATGACGACTTCTTCAAGGCGACATATTCAGATGGTGGAGGCTTAAGCCGGCCCCCCACCACGACCGGTTTCCCGTGTAGCAACGGACTCCCCATGCAGTTAGAAACGCGTTTTGTATTTATGCTGCATCGTTGAAACACTTCGTAAGCGCGATGTAGACCCGACGATTTGATTGGTTGGTTTATGTGACGTAGTATTGAGGCAATGTGGGGCACACCCGGCCGGTGAGCAAAGGTGTGTAAATTTCATTGTTGCATTTTGCAGTATAATAGGTGTTGCTCAATGAGGGGATCTTATAAGAGCACGTACACTGTTGAATTCTGTCGTATGCAGTTTCGCGATCTGGGATCAAGATTCTTAGATCAGTTTAATAAACATTGACCTCCTCCTTGAAGCTACAACGTTGAGTTTGATCAATATTCTGCATTATTGCATTCTGATAGAATATGTCTCGCTCTACATTTCATGCACAATTAGATACCTATGTATTTTTGTACAGTTATGCCTTTTTTCTTACTTTGGTATACCTAAACGCATTTCGTCACTTCAGAAAAACTGTGCATACTTTCTGGAGTGCCATCAACAGTATTTATGTGTCCTTTTACTTCTCGATTTCAATAAGCATTAGGGGCTTTTGCCATCAATTATTATTCCAGAGATTTAAATATGAAACTAGAAAAAGAAATGAATGTTTAGTCTAAATAATTCCTTATCTCACTATTACCTATTTCCTATCATGATTCAGCCAACTAAGAGCGCCGCCCACTCACCGTAAACGTAGTCCTACGTCATCATGCAACGTAAAAGGAATCGACGTTTCTAAAAATAGTTTCTTCAACTTATAAATCTCTTTCATATTCCACGCAACGTATGGTACATCGAATCCCGAATAATAATTAATAATAATGAGTAATAATAAAACCCTCTATATCTCCTTCTACCAGTGAGTTAGAACTTAGTTATTTGCATGGAATTTAGCTGTACATATTACTTGAAACGTAGATGATCTTGTATATTATAAAGCAGTATTTTAGGATATGATGCTTGAGGGTCAACATGCTGTAGTTTGCAAAATTTGCGATTCATCCTCATAAGTCGTAATGTTAAAAGTGTGTGTTAATGTTTTCAAACAATTTTTTTTAACCAAAAGGGACACCCTATTTTTGTTTACATATTTGACTGTAGTATTTTGCATCAAACGAATGCAAAAAAAACTACAACCACACGAAAAGTAAAAAAAAACATACGACTAAATGCGCCTTTCATGTCTTCATTTGCATATTTAGCGCAGCATAAGTACAGGACATCAACTTTTTTCCATTTCCAAAGCATCAAAATTGATTGATTTTGAGTACCTAGTATATATTTACAACGGAGAGGGCTGATGAAGTATTAATAGCTTTTGTAATTGTAAACTAAGCCACTCGGTCACTCCTCGTCATACTTGAGTACACTAATGGCATACCTAATAGTTACGGCTACAATTAACTGACATTGCCTGAACATTCACACAATTGTTGATCCAAAGACGACAATGGAATAATTTGGTGAATTTAATAAAAACGTCTCACATTGCCGCTTAGGTACCATAAGGGCGCTTGGATATTTAATTCGTATAAATAAACTATATAAAGGTACAAATCAATCCGCCCTTATAGCGTGGGATGGACGTTTTTTCTAAAACACTCGCATAGTCATGTACAACAGGTACAGAGAAAGTGTTCCAAATCCACAACGCAAACTCAGACAAATGTCTTGCAGTTTGGATTGTCTTTGCAAAAATTTCTTTGCATTTCGTCTGAAACCCATATCTCTGTTGATTATTAATGAAAACGCTTTTATAGGTATGTATGTATAATCTAGACACAGCAACCCATGCGTTACAGCACATGCTATAAACCTGGAAACGGCCTATTGATACCTGCTCTCCAGGTGACTTTAATACCTTTTTATTTTTCTCTAGTACTGCGCATGCACGGATGCACTCAACTACCGTGAACACTTAAGGCTCCTATCTACTCTTGATTATTTACTAGCATATAATTCTATTTTGTTTTAATTGATTATTTTTGTTACTTTATATAATTAGTATCTTTGCGAATGTGACACGAGTCTTGTTCTGATGAACCTAATAATTGTAGGTATTAATTTTTGCTACCAACACCAGTACCCTCAGTTACTCAAAGGACCCGATAGATGCTGTCTAGGTTAATAGATTGTTTTAGTGCGTCGGGACGTTGAATGCTAAACTTATATCAACAAGAGGTATTCAGATTCACAGCATTTTGCAAGAGATATAAAGGTAATCATGGTCTTTGTTTTCACAATCAAATTGCGAGTAAAGTAGAAAACTGTAATCATAATTGGGTTATATGCATATACCTCTGTTAAAAAATAGTTTTAAAAAGTATGGTCTCTGAAATCCTGATTTTGATAATAAACCACGAATGGAGCGTAATGGAATCATATTATCGGGACGTGCATAATAGTAAGTCAAATCCACGACTTATCAATGTTCCACAGATTCTTCTACCACACAATAAGTAATCTCATAATTAAGTAAAAAGGGGTCTCACGATGTCTGACTTAAAATGTTCGTTGACTTTAAAATTTGCCAATAAGTATCAGCAGAATGCTGCTCAGTTACACGACGAATTGTCTGTCTTAGTACATTCTAGAGAGTATGACGTAGACGCTTTGTGAGCTGCTGTTAGACAATCCCCTTAACAGTGCATTGAAGAAACCTGATTCAACCCCTCCACAGTTAGGTATCTCAGAGTAGTTTAAGCCAGATCCAACAGTAAAGATTTTTTAATATGATCAACATTAACACTTTGCGAAGCGCTGCTCTGTGACAGATTATTATGATTTTGTACGATTTATTACTTACACAATTCTATCCCCCAAGCCTATCGTCATGAATTTTGGTTCGTTAATTGTACTAAGAGATAAAATTTAGCTGACCCTCGGTAATTCATAAAAAATACAAAATTATCAGGTATTCTTTAGGTAAATGCTTATTAAATATCATATTTGCTAAACACGTATTGAAATATTGCAGACTAATTCTTACTACCGCCCAACGTCCATTTTTAAGCCAAATCCATGACAATCGACCCAATCGGTGTTTTACAAGGGTCATTAGTCTACTTCTTAGGAAAATATTGCGACCTAAAACTCAAGTACTATTATTTTCTAGATGCCTCTGTATCTAAACCCTAACCTAATGTTCTGCATCGCGCTATCAAAGTGTCTTGGCTCGTTTTGTATATAGTACAGCGTGGACCTAAGACTTTCGGGGAGTCCAGTACCTCACGGTAAAGCGGTTCTGTGCAGCCACTTCACGTAATTGCACACACACCCAAAATCTGACCCTGTCTCATGTTGCATGACTTCAACATTTGCCATTCTGTCGACTAGAAGAAATTGCTAGACTGTATTTGGATACCCGCGACGCTGTAGAATGACGAATGCTTGAACTTGAGGACGACTGCTTACAGTACTGATGTGGTAAATTTGACTCTTTTTTTGATTTTTTTGAATGTTACTACGTATATTTATTGTTGAGGAATAATAAATCAATCTATTATTAATATTTTATCAAAAATTAAAAAAAAAAACACATGTCTCTTATTTGCATAATTCTATTTTCATTTAGTTATTTTATGGTCAAAGCGCACTTTTTATAGTCCAAGGTTTTTTTTATCATCATTATCAATGGTATAACAAATAGTCATATTTTCCTACATTTTAATTTAACTTTAATTATGAAATAAGTAAGTACATATTATATATTTAGTATCTTTACACATTTATGCAGTCGTATGTAGCGGGACCAGAAATTTCACTACTTTACTGTATAAATAGTTTATTTTTTGCTGTAATTATAATAAGTAAGCTGAACAATTAGTGCGTGAATAATTATTTTAAAGTGGGTAAACTCATAATGGTTTTCGAACTGATTCATTCATTCGTAGTAACGCAGTTACGCAGTTGTCATTGCATGATAAGACAAATATAGATTTAGGCAACTGAACAATCAACTTCCATGTTTGTAAATGACGTTTATTTTAAGATGTGATAATGTATATTATTTGATAATATAAATTAATTCTGAAATTAGTTGTCTTTATGTTTACCCCTGAAAGAGACACGCTTTCATTTTACTGGCAACGCCGTGATTTGAGCCAATATTCCCAAAGCGCACCAATCACAAACCAAAAGAATAATCCATGCAGCTTAGAAACTAAAACCAAAATCCCTCAAAAGTAACCGTCGTTGGAGCTCAAAGTTACACTAGCTGTTTGTCGTCACGTTATCCGGCGCTTTTTAAGCTTTGGGAATGTAGGTACAGGACAGCGCTGCGCGCGCATTTCAAACGTCAGTGAGACGATCTGTCAACAAAACCAAATATTACAGAAACAACAAAAAGATATTAAAATATTACCTAATTTAGGCGTATAAGAATAATTCCTACAACGAAGATTAACCTGTAAGTGTCAATTATAAAATTACGTTACATTTTTGTTACAACACGAAACGCTTGGACAGATTTACATGTCTTTAATCATTCATTTACCTACAATTTTCTATTTTTCGTCATTATTCAGTATTATAGTCGTTTAAATCGTTTTTAATTAATAATTAATATTTTTAATCTTTTATAAACACTTAATCTAACACAAACCTACGCGCCAATAACCATATTTTTTACATTAATAATTTTACTGTGCACACTGCACTGTGCATACAATTTATTAGTGTCGTGTGACGAGCCGTGTTTTACTGTATATCAAAATGCAAATTTCTAGTACTAACCGCCACTGAGCTATGCTGCGGACGGACAGACAGACATGGCGAAACTAAGGGTCCCTAGTTTACTACCGAACCCTAAAAATGTATTAAACATTAATAAATGCAATGAATCTTCGACAGTGAGCAACTACTTACATTACATTTCCATCCATTTCGTCCTGTAATTGGCAATTGTCTTTAAATGTGTAATATTGTTTGTTTCAGAGAAAAATGAACGGCGGAAATTCAGGAGCCGTTTTCTTTCTAGGAACCAGAGCACATTATCAGGTAGTTATTTACAGTTACCGAATAAATAAGTCTAAAGCCTGAGGCCCTACCGCGAACCACGAAGTGTTGCCTCTCTCTCGCACTTGTGAATTCGCACGTAAGTGTGACAGAGAGGCAACACTTCGTTGGTTGATCGCGGTAAGGCCACTGCCCTACTACCGCGAAAATCGAAATTCGTTAATTTCGAGGATTTTTCTCTGTTACTCAAACGAAGGCGCCACAAATCCTCGAAATTTACGAATTAATTAGGGCCGCTGAGTAGAAGTTCGAGCGGAGCGGGGCGTCCATGTTAAACAAATGCAAACGTATACGCGTGGCCGCCGTGTACGCTGTTCAAATCCCTTAGGGCCTACGCTAGCTTACGCGGATTACCCGCAATGGACGCCCGCCTCAAAGAAATTGTGTAGACACCGCTAACTGGCTTGGCGCGTACGACGGACGTTAATCCGCGCGGCGGGCGGCGGGTGTCCGCTCCGTGCGCACGCGGCGGGCACACCGGAGCGGACTTGTTTCTTGAATTCAGCGCTAAGTTAGGCGTGTGCCCGTCGCGGACTCGCTGGCCCGCGGCGGGGGTCCGGAGCGGGACCCAAGAGCGTGCGCACGCGGCGGGCGTCCGCGTAAGTTAGCGTAGGCCCTTAGACGCTTGACGCACCGCTGCCCGCCCCGCCGGTCGACCCGCTCGACGCTCGCCACTCAAGCCTTATGCCCCGGCCACGACATTGGTCTAAGGCGACCAGCGGCGAGCGAATCCATGAGTTGGAGCGGGATGCCGATATGGGTACGAGAGGGAGTACCATACGTTTTCCGCTAAGCCGGTCGCCTTAGACCGAAGTCGTGGCCGCGGCTTTACACTGAGCAGAAGCGTCACTGTAGGCTAAATCCATTGTTGCGTATCGTACAACGCTAATGGGCCGTCGTGTTAATTCGCGCCTAATAGGTACTACACCTAATGGTCCATTTTTTTTCAAAGTTGTCCCCTCCTTTTTTTGGGATAGAAGTTTTAATTGTACATTGTGCATCAAGGGAGGTAAGTACGGAATTACTAACGAGAGTGTTAGAAGCCCGACACCGTTAGGCGGAGGGTTTTTATGACTCGAGTTAGTATTCCGTTTACCGACCGTGATGCATACAATGTTTTTCATCACACTTGCCGACAAAATAATAAGTTTTAGGACATAATATAATTAAATGACGTACTGACATTTCTATTACTCCCTAGGGAATTTTACTTTTCTATTACTCTAGATAGCAAGTGTGATGAAAAATTATTTCACTCTGAATTCATTCACTCACACACATTCATTTCACTCTTTAATCCTGATAGGAGAAGTTTTTTTCCATTCCGTAACCATTTTTTCATACATTTTTTAAAGCGGCAAAGGAATAGAAAGTTTCAAAAGTAGAGAGTCTATAAGAGTGGGTTAAGATCATTGTGAACACCTACACGCTAAGCAACAACCGTAAAGTGACCACCCTGTTACGTCCCATGCTACGAACAAATAAAACATGGAAGCCGCACGCCATACTAAATTGCCTTTCAAAAACAGTCCTGAATTTTAGTAGACAATTGTCACCCCCTCTTCAATGCATCGCGGTAATGAACTTCAAAGTCAACCTATAGAAACTTAAACCGCTTTTTAAAAATAGTTGCGATTGGTCCATCCAAGTTTTGATTGGCTATATTCTATAAACATTTGTCAAAGATGTTGCGCCGAAATTATGCGCGGTGTTAATAAAAGCGCTATGTCTTGCCCGTCTTAGCACAATTGAACAATTGTTTTTGGGGGCATTTTTGAGCTGGCGTTAGACGTCCATGTTATACATGGTCGCAGGTCCCATGATGTTTATTCATTACAGATTTTTCTATAATTAAAACAGAATTGGCTTGTAACTATCTTCACCATATTCCCTAGGTGCTGAACCAGCCAGACCGTCCGTACGACGTGGAGAACGGCAATGCCGGACAAACAGACCCGTCGGCGATGGCACCCTGGCGCGACACGGATTCTCAGAACAATATCAATGGTAATTATACAAATACTTTGCAACTATCGCAAAGGGTTTACTCGAAACGTAAAGCAGTAGCCGTACTATGAGTTGGAAAGTAGAGGATACGTTAGGTTTTACTCGATACGTATTACATTATGTCGCACTATCGGTCACTGTAGATATGTTGCAGTTGGCTAGGCGTACATCCCTCCACTGTCATACCTGCTAACGGTGTTTCTATGCGATTTCTTTACGCGTTTTTATTGTTCATTACCATCACCACTTTATTTTCCGTTTTATAAAAGCAAAAACGAGACTATTATGCCAGAACAGCAGACAAACATGCATCTAGCTACAAGATAACCGAAAATGACTTATCTATTTATACGCAGTTCGTCAATAATTTGGGAATGGTAATGACTAGATCTGTGCGAGGGAATAATCGCATAATGGCGATCGTTTTGACAGTTTGATAAAAGATGTTGATTTATCTAGCCAGTCATCATGCCTATTTTGATTTTTGATTTCAAACGTTCACATATTATTAGTTATAACACATAATTGACATAATGTTTTGATACAGTGACCGACGACAAAGACACGGGAGTGAAGAGGCGAGCGAAACGGCGTCCAAGCGAGACGGCGCTATGCGAGGACATGAAACCGGCGCAACTTAACGGCAATGATAACGACTGGTGAATATCTCTCTCTGTCTTACTGACATCCATGTTTCATGTGTCACATCAGCCTATCTTAGTCCACTGCTAGACGTAGGCCTCTCCTATTAAATATGCTTAAACACATTAGGAGGTAAATGCCCATAAATGCCACGCTGGGCAAGCGGATTGGCGATCGCAGTAATGTGTCCACTATGATGACGCTGCTGCCCATCATCAATCTTTTATTAAATAATGGTCAGTGACACTTCAATCGCTTAGTCGACTCTTACGACATCCGCGGGAAGAGTGGGGGTGGTGACAAATGTATTCTTGCTGCCGTCACCACACAGCATCATAGTTGAGCATAGTGAACACATTACTGCGATCGCCAACCCGCTTGCCAAGCGTGGCGGTTATGGGTATTTACCTTAATGCGTTTGTATGCATAGTTAATAGAGAGGCGTGCAGCAGGTGGACTATCATAGGCAGATGATGTGATGTTATGTATGTTATATATGTATGACCGAAAGAAACAAACGATACTTATCAGCTTACAAGGATAGGACACGTTCATGAATAAGTGGTTAAGGCCGAGCCACACCAAATGCGTGTGCAGCACGTGCATGAGTTGTAGTGTATGTAAGTCGTAGTAGATGGCACACCATTTTGATGGAGACGCGCGCGTGTACGCCACGCAAGCGATGTGCGATTTAATATGACATTCACATACGCTACAACATCATAAACACTGGAGTGCTGAGCGGTCCGGCCGATCTGAAAAATCCCCAAGTGTCGAGCGGCCGGCTCCCGGCCGATTCGTTTTTGCGTATTTGGCGCGATAATTTAAAGTTTGTGCGCACATTTAAGTTGCGTTATTTCTAAAAAATATATGTTTGTTAATGGAATTAATAGCCTATTTCATACTTATTATAACGCTGTGTATTTTTTATATAAGCTTCATACATTAACACACAATAATCGTTAAATTTGTAACTCCCGCTTTCTCATTGACCACCCGTCGGACCCCCCTGGCACTTGAATATTTTCGCGCAAAATGGCGCCGCCACCTGACAGCTTTTTGACGTAACGGACCTGCCACCCGAAAGGCTATGTGGCTTGGCCTTACTAATAGTCCATTATATTACGGAAAAAAAGTTCACATTCGGATACCAGCACCAAATTTTAGTATGTTGTTAAATATGTCATTATGCATCCAAAACTGCCGGGAGACACTCTCTCAAAGGTCAAGGTCACCAGTAATGACGTCATCAAAATGCCTAGTGCCTGATTTCAAAAAGCGCTTATTTGTTCCTCAACCGCCCAACGTATATCATTGTGTGTGGTGTCAATAGAAAGATTATTAAATATTCTCTAACTTTATCTTTTCTTGTTATAGCGTACATCTATAAATAAAAAAAATATCGTTGAAAGAATAAAAATATTTTTTTACTCTTTTCGTACAATGTACATTTCATCAGGAAACAAGCGGTATTAGCAAAAAATATTGTTCTACATAAATGTAGCCAAACTATTATCCTAAAATATACAGTTTAAATCATCGAAATCGGTTGAAAATAAACAAAGTTATGTCATTTTCTATATTCCGCGGCAAACGCCATACACACGACATCCGCCCGCCCGCCAGCTCGAAAATGTAAATTGCACCCAAACTATGCAATTGATTTATACTAATAAGATATGAACTAAAAGCCAATTAATTAAACAAATACTAGTTGTTTTAAAAATACAATTATTATTAAAATAAAATACATAAGTTTAAGAAAAAACCAAATTAAAAGACAGGTACTTAGAGTAAGGTAGAAAAAAGGTAACAAATGAATAATAATAACTTCTAACTATCAATAAAATAATATTATGTATATATTTCAAGGTTTTATTCGGAACAGTAAATTCTGGAGCAAGTTTCTTCACATACACAAAGAAGAGTGCAATTTAAAACGTTTTTTACGCATACGCCACCGTGGACAAGGCACAAGTTCTTTGCAACTTGCAGTTACATCAGGAATCGTTTTCTACAACTGGAATATAAACAAATACTTTCTCTTATTTTTTCCAGCTCCAATCGCAGGGATCAATTTTCTAGTGGATAAGGCAAGGCACTTCGTCCATATCTTCGTTTGTTTGTAGAATGGTCCGCTTCAGATTTTGAGTCAGTTTCAGTGCATCTTTAGTTGGTGAGATCATAAATTAAGGTGAGATGCTTTCGACAGCTTTATATTTATATGAAAACATTCCGTCTGCCTATAATTAATTGTTATATCATTTGTAGTCTCTCCGGACATTCGTCATCCAAGTGGTGAACGGTCTTCCTCTTTCCCTCTCTCCAGTAGCCATGAACAGATATTTTATCACGATATGACTATCCGGTCGGCGAAGGACGTGACCTTACTATCTTAGCTTATTTTTACAACCTTGAAACTCCTCTTTACATGCTTGTTGTGAACTCTGGCCGTGAGCGTGAATCCTCCTGCCCATCGTAGTCGTAGCAGACGAAGTTTGCGATTAGAAGCAATCCCAGATATTTCAGCAATGGATGGATCGCTTAAAAAAATAATCAAACTTACCTACAGGCAAAGTTTCTTCACACAAGCTAACAATATGAAGCACGATACTGAGCACGGAAATCGTTTTCCAGGGCAAGCAGCTTACATCAGTTCGTAACATCAGAATTGTTTCTAAATTCAACTAATAATTTATAGTTAGCTGTAGTAAGAATAACAAGCAAATTGCTAATTTTAATAATTAGTAGGTTAATGAATATTCCGTTAGAATGACAACTGTAATATGTACATATAAAGTTAAAGTCCTCACTTCTTCCTCCGTGACTATGCTCTCGTCTTCACGCGAACAAGCCTATGCCAGAATACTATTTTACAGACAGTCGCCGCTGAAACAAATTACCACCATACGTGAGGGCGAGGGTTTTTTTAGAGGGACGGAAACATTGATGTTTAGAGTTGCTTGCCCTGGAAAGGACTTACATGCTCTCGATACACAATGATAAGATCGTTAGCTTGTTTGAAGAGACTTTGCCTCTAAGTTTGATTAATTTCTTATGCGAACCGTCCATTGCTGATATGTCTCTGATTGCTTCTCATCGCATGTAATGTTATGTTTTGGCCGGAATCGAGTGGGCTGTCGAGTATCTGGTGTGCTCATTCATCCCTTTCCCGTTGCTGGAGCTGTAGGTTAATGTCACGGCTGCGTTACCCCATTATTTCCTTCTAGTCTCCTTGTCTTTTTGCAGAACCGTAGAATATCCCTGAGCGACCCCATTCTTTCTCTTGCAAGTTGCAACCTATCCCTGCCAAACACATAATGCCGCTGCGTATCTACATAACGCATTCTACCAGAACATGCTGACTAGTTTCGTCTCTCCCGTAATGTAAACAGGCTGCTTAATTACTTATTCCCATCACCTTAAGATGCCTGTTGAGGGTGTTGTTTCTCGAAATAATTCCGATCAACATCCTCAAGTCAATTTTTTCCAACTTCGTAAGTAACGGGTTCTCCTCACGTCATTTTAGCTTGCCTGAAAGTGTTTTCCTCTTTCCACTCTCTCTCCGCTTCTATTTCTTTCAGTTTACTCAATACTCTATCACATACATCGTATGCTAAGATAGACAGGCGTAGACACGCTCAAGGACTGCGTTCGCCACTTATGTAACGTAAGTTCAAGATTGTAAAAATAAGCTAAGATGGTAAGGTCACGTCCTTCGCCGACCGGACAGTCATGTCGTGATAAAAGTTATCTGTCCATGGCTACTGGAAAGAGGGAAAGAGGAAGACCGTCCACCACTTGGATGACGAATGTCCAGAGAGACTACAATTGATATAACAATTAATTATAGCAAGACGGAATGTTTTCATATAAAAATAAAGGTAACTAAATAGCGGTAAAAACTTTATGTTCACATAATACCTTGCAAACTGTGTGGAAGCAATAAACGATTGAGTATTGAGTATTGAAAGCATCTCACCAACTAAACATGCACTGAAACTGACTCAACATCTAAAGCGGACCATGCTACAAACAAACGAAGATATGGACGAAGTGCCTTGCCTTATCTACAAGAAAATTGATCCCTGCGATTGGAGCTGGAAAAAAGAAGAGAAAGTATTTGTCTATATTCCAGTTCCATTATGGAAAACGATTCCTGATGCAAGTGCAAGTTGCAAAAAACCCGTGCCTTGTCCACGTTGCGTATGCGTAATAAACGTTTTAAATTGCACTCTTCTTCGTGTATGTGAAGGAACTTGCTCCAGAATGTAAGGTAATAATTTGCTGTTCAGAATAAAACCTTGAAATATATACATAATATTCTTTCATTGATAGTTATAAGTTATTATTATTCATTTGTTACCTTTTTTTATCTTACTCTAAGAACCTACGTCTTTTAATTTAGTTTTTTTCTTAAATTATGTATTTTTTTTCAATAACAACAGTGTTTTTAAAACAACTACTATTTGTATATTTGATTGGCTTATAGTTCATATGTTATCAGTATATATCAATTGCATAGTTTGGGTGCAATTTACATTTTCGAACTGGTGTGCCGCGGAATATAGAAAATGACATAGCTTTCTTCATTTTCAATCGATTTCGATGATTTAAACTGTATATTTTAGAATAGTAAATTGGCTACATTTCCGTAGAACAATATTTTTTTCTAATACCGCTTGATCCCTGATGAAATGTACAGTGTACGAAAAGAGTAAAAAAATATTTTTATTCTTTCAACGATATTTTTTTTATTCCTAGATGTACGCTATAACACAAAAAGACAAAGTTAGAGCATATTTATTGACCTTTCAATTGATACCACACACGATGGTGTACGTTGGGCAGTTGAGGAACAAATAAGCGCTTTTCGAAATTAGGCAGCAGCCATTTTGATGACGTCATTACTGGTGACCTTGACCTTTGAGAGAGTGTCTCCCGGCAGTTTTGGATACAGAATGACATATTTAACAACATACTAAAATTTGGTGCTGGTATCCGAATGTGAACTTTTCCCATACATAGGTTGCCGTAATATAATGGACTATAACAATGTATTTCCTTCACAGCGACACTCCAAAATCCAAACGGCGCGTAAACCTGTTCGGAGCTATAGCGTCCCTCGCGCGTCGTAAACGCCGTCTGCAGTCCCACGCGTGCTACTTACGACATTTGGAGACTGCGCTCACTGCCTGCACTTACCGGGACTCGTGTCGGTGTCTGGAGTGTCAGGTAAGATCTTATAACATAGTAAGGCCTAGTGTGCATTACAATGCCCATTCAGTTTCGGTGGAATTATAGCTAGATATTTGTTATACAAGGGTGTACACTGCACAGTTGTATTTTACCTGTGAGTATGAAATTGAAACACTAGCAAGCAAAAGGAAGCGAGTGGTTCTAAAATATAATCTTGAGCGTAGCGAGTGTTTTAACATACAAGAATTAAAATACCTTTCCTTCCGCGTCTAACAAAACAATTTAATTAATTATAACGAATGTGGAACGACTCATTCATGAGTATTTTACGCTTTGTTATCTGTCAAACTAATGCTACTTCGCGCTACGCTCCAAGGTCGTTACTTTACTCACTAGTGATTAAAATGCGTTTTTACCTGCTCGTATGAAAGGATGATCGAGCGGTTTACGAGCTAGTGAGATGAAAAGTATTTTGTAATATTAAGGCCGGTGTCTAGATTGTCAGGTAAGATGTCATATGTCATAGGCAGCCATATAGTAGTATCTCCCCACAGAACTTTATCAAGAAGAACTACTGTAGAAGGTAAACGTGTAAGTGTAATGGTGGAAAATGTGTCTGCTGAGTTACAGTTTCAGTAATATTGACAAAAATACCCATTTATTGTACCACACGTAAATAAGTTAATGTAAATCACAAATCGCATAAGAATGAATTATACACTTAACAAGTGAACTGCACGAAAAAAGTTGATTGATAAGATAAGGTAAGGTTTATTTTCGTTGTTGATTTGTATATTTAGTAGAGATACAGGCATGTACATTTTGATGAGAGAGAGGCGTTTAAAACGTCAAAAAGAGCTGAGAATACGCATTCTACAGTCGACATCAAAGATATCTTTACGATTTAGGTGCCAAAAATGGGTGCGCCAAAGTATTTATAAAATTGCAACTTAGATTATTGGAACTCCGAAATTTTTTCTTATACAATTTAACTTCATAATGATCGGTATTTAGAATAATCTTTGTTCATAATCATCATCACATAGAATTATTTATAATCATAATATTGTTTTTCATACATATTTTTAGTACTAACTTTTATGTTTATATAATTTTTCACTATACTTATTTTATGCTATATATTCTAATGTTATAGGTATTTATTTTTATCTGTACTGGTTTTATGTATGAATTATTTTTGTTTAATTAAATATAAATCGTACTATTACTGTAAACTAGCTACCTGCACAAATCAGGTTGTGGCAGAGTAAGTACTGTACTAAACGGGTTCCCTAAACTATTTTGGCATCAACTTAATGAGACAGAAACATCACTTGGCTTAAATAACAATATTTCGAATATTATTTTGTCCGAAACTATCTTGGCATATCATTAATAACGCCGAGTGTTATAAGACAGAAATTAGATTTGCACTTTTTTTTTGGGCATGTAGCCACATGTTCGAAACTTGCCTTTTTCGTCAGGCAGAATTTGCTGTGAGGGTGAAAATGTCTGCAGTGAGCGAGCGAAGCGAGCGAACAAAACCTTCCGGGGCAGATCCGACTCGGATAGGTTAGGTTAGAAGACTAAGGTAATTTTCGAGATCGAGATTTAATTCGAGGTAATTTTTTTTTTAGCAACCTAGAAAGTACTCAGCTCAGTAACACAGTAAGTAAAGTATAGAATATTACTACTACCTCGATTATATTGAGAGGTTGTAATTATTCCTTCTCTGTTATGCTAAAACAAACTATGCCGATACTTTTTATGCACATCCAGATTATGCCTCATCATAAATAGGAGCATCGAAATTATGCTCGAATAATATTCGAACAACTCGAAATCTGCCACAAAGAAATATGTTAAAGTTGAGTATGTCACAACAGTTTCTGCACAAAGCCCATTATGACTACATATTTTATGTTATTCATAAAATAATTATACCACAACAGATTAAACCTAATGGGAAAATGTTTATAAATAAACAATTTATTTCAAATAACTTTATGAGTATAGATTAATCTACTTGACGACTTTAGGAGGATAAAATTTCGAAATAAAAATCGTTATGAACATTGTAGGTAGAAGTATAATTTTTAGTAAGAAAAAAAGTATGAGAAAAATTTTTCGGAGTAATGATGACTATGAGTAAAAAACGGTATTAGTAAAAATATTCGAAGAAAAAATTGTATAAGTGCCAATATGGACCCGCCAAAAATATATTTACACGACTTTATTGCCTTCCAATTAAGGTCGTGTAAATATATTTTTGGCACCTAAACTGTAATTTATCTTTGACGTCGACTGTACACCCTTTTTATTGGCTCCTAAAAATATGCCGATTGCGCTTAAAAATAAAAATTGCTTAATGTCTATGTCTTTCGTCCGCGCACGCTTCATATACATATAATAGAGATAATGCAACTATCTTAGGTAAATTGTTAGATAAGCAATTGTTTGATAGACAGCGGCCAGACACGTGTATGATAATATTGATAGCTACTTTTGTACTTTTGAACGCCGAGCGTAAACAAGAATGTGGCAATCTATAGCCTATTCATACTCAGTTGTCTTAATTAGTAAACAACTTTCGAACATCCAAATACACCTTTTTGCTCTAAACTGCAATATTTGTCTATACCAAAATACCTGAGTCCGTATTTGTGCAGTCCGTCCGTAGTGATTAGTAAATTGCTTATTTTTTAATCAAGGAAACAGCAGTTTACAACAGAAAACGTGTATTTTTAGGTTAGAAAGTTGTTTACTAGATAAGACAACTAAGAATGAATGGACCGTAAAGGCCACACCGGATGCGCGTGTGTGAGTGTGTGTGTGTGTGTGTGTGTGAGAGAGAGTGTGTGTGTGTGTGTGTGTTGTAGTTTATGTAAATGTCATTAAGATAGCATACCGCTTACGATACGCCACGATAGCTATGTGCCATCTAATACGACATTTACTTTACTATAACGCACACCGCACCACACGCCACTTACACGCGCCCGCGCACGTACTGCACACGTATCAGGATGCTTAGCCAAGTTGCCAATCGCTAACGCTTAGTACCGTATCGTAGTTTTCCCTCTCTGTCACTCTTTCATATTAGTGCGACAAAGACAGCTGCCTTTCGTTTACGATTGACGATTAAGCGTTAGCGATTGGCAACTTGGCTAAGCAACCTGGTGTGGCTTGGCTTGAGGCCTGAGTAGACAGACTTAAGGCATGTTAAGGTGCGTTCAGACCAAACGAGCATTCGCTATTCTACCCCCCATTCTACGAAATCAACGAATCACGTTTTGTGTAACGATCGAATTTCGGTTAGAATAGCGAATGCTCGTTGGTCTGGATGCACCTTTAAACAAATGCAAACGTATGCTCGTGAAGCCGTGTGGTGACAGCAGTAAGAATACATTTGTCACCACCCCAACTCCTCCTGTTGGTGTCGTAAGAGTCGACTAAGGGATTGAAGTGTCACTTACCATTATTTAATAAAAGATTGTTGATGGGCAGCAGCGTCATCATAGTGGACACATTACTGCGATCGCCAATCCGCTTGCCCAGCGTGGCGATTATGGGCATTTACCTCCTAATGCGTCTGCGTCTATACTCATAGGAGAGGCCTACGTCCAGCAGTGGACTATCATAGGCTGATGATGATGATGATGATTATGATGAAACGTATGCTCGTGGCCAGAGTGCGCGTTGTTGAAATCCCTTAAACGCTCGACGCGCCGCCGCCCGCCCCGCTGGTCGCATCGCTATCGCTCACCACTCAGGCCACCAACTAACGCCACGCGACAGAAATGACAGAATTCACAGAATACGATTTTCACTGAACTAGAGGCTTAATTCACCTAGGCCATTTCGAAATTCGTAAAACCAGGACATAAACTCAAAAATCGCGTAAACTTACGTTTAATTATATCCTGACGCTTCGGGCATCGGGCATGACGTTACACCCGTGGTCGCAGGCAGACACAAAGTCTGCGAAACGTCAGGATGTAATTAAACGTAAGATTACGCGATTAAGACCCGTTTGTCTTTAAAATATGAGTGATAATCGTGAAAGTTTAAATCAATATAAAAACCAAAAAAACCCTGACATTCGGGGTAAACCCCATTTTTTCCAGGACTTTACACAATAATGACGATAAATCCCACTCAGTGTCTTCACTCTTGATAAGTGTCCGGGTTTTCCCTGGATATTTTTAGGACCCCCCCCCCTTTCGGAGTCTCCGGTCGGCCTCCAAACTAGGACAATCCGGGGAAACCCGGACGGATGTCAGCCCTACACTGAACAAGCATTCATATCAGATCAGTGCGTATTTCTTGCCAGTTTTATATTATGTTTCCAACCGTGACCTCACTAATGGCTCCAATGGAAGACCAGCGCTGGGCTGTGATTACAGCCCAGCAATATGCTGAATTGGAGTCCATTTTGTGGCATTTACTTTATTTTTTATATTTCTGTCTATTTTGTGTTTTAATGTGTAGGTATTATGTTGTGTCTGTGTCACGAATAAATGTTTTTTCTTTCTTTCTTATTTCTTTCATTTCCCATTTGTAATGGCCTCAAGCTGTAGGTAGCTGTACAATACTCGAAAAGTTTGTACATTTGAATCACGTCTTTGATTTTGATAAAAATTGGTAGGCTAGTCAATGATGCTGAGCAAGATCTGCCACATTTCTCAAAATGTCCCATAAAGTTTGTAATGTTTGTATGGACTTTTCCTTTTCTGTTAACAGATTCCTGTACAAGTTTAGTTATTTAGTAACAAAAAAGGAACGTTAAATACAATTTTTTTGGGAAACGTGTGGTGTAAAATCTTTTTGAGAAATACTCAGCTATATCTATACCATGAGTTGGGCAACTCAGTTCCGGCCCGTCACGGTCTAATGAGAGTCCTTTAGTCATCCCCACCGTAGGTACATTTAACGACGCCCTCGCACGATATCATATAACTGTATTATTAAGTAAATAAGTACATAAACTCTGTCACGCGACATGCATTTAAGTGCAGTAGGTATGTGAATTATGTGATTTACTGGTGCATTGGAGGGTTATCAGCCGGCCTTCGGATATCCACGTGTCGGGGTCAGTATAAATCGCGGCAAACATAAAGTCGCGTTTCCTCTTAGGGCCTTCTCATACTTGCGATTTACAAGCGAAAGTGAAGCGTAAATATGCGCGGCGTGTTCGTCGCGTGCCCGTAACCAATTCGCCGCAATCGCGTAATGAATACGCTCATCATCATCATCACAAATTTAAGAGCATTGCTCTTGTCGGTGGAGTTCTCGCCACTCTGTCCTTGTCTCTGCTACTGTTTTGAGCTCCTGATACGTCACTACTTTAACTTTCTCTTTGGCTTGATCTAAAAATAACGAATACGCTGCGCAGCCGTCTTTTATTTGACCTGTGGTCAAACTAAACTAAATACCCACCTACCTCCCTATCAGTAGTACAGTCGCAATCAGACACTGGTCTCACCGCGAGCTACTAAAGCTATGGGCTCTAAACACGAACAAAAGATACGCATTCTCTATTATTTACACGGGAGTGCGTATCTGACTTTTGTTCATGTTTATAGCCGATTGTTTTGCTTAATAGGTACGAGATCAGTGTCTTAGATATGTTACGGTGCTTGAAAATATCTAAACATGCACTCCAACTCTAAGACAAGACCCTACCATAGAAGACCCGAGACCCTATTATAGAGGCGTGCTCAGATATTTGTGAGCACCCTAGGCGCTAAGATATTTATGTCTGATGCAGACTGTATTTGTTGACCTAGCACACGGTTGCCGCGACTATCCATCTTTCTCTTATTAATATTGTTAGTAAAAGATGGAAGATCTCACGACATAGTTTCGCACCAATCGCTAACCCTATGACCTATTTATATATCAACCACGTGTCGACCCAAGGTCTCTGCCCGACTATAATTTAGTGTCATAATAAATACCTATTCTAATGACCTAATTTCTGTAACAATGATTACTACAATTCAACACATTTATGGCTACATTTCGTGCCAAGAAATTTTTTTGGAGATGTATCTCGATTAAATTTTATATTTTTATTTTCAATGCATTTACTGATAGTACGGTCAAATCGTATATTAAACTCGCAAAACATGTAGTAAAGCTACATTTTTGGTATGTTGTTTAGACACCATAGGGCACTATAAAACCACATTTTGCAAGCAAAAAAAAGTTGTGCTAGTTACGTAGTACGTGAAAAACGGCGAAATTTACGGTCATTTTTCAGTTTCTGATTTTTATTAAAAAAGCCTTACGTTTTTTGACATTATATGTTAGGAAGCGTTTAAAGATTAATAAATTTCCAACAAGTTGAGCTAACATGTATTACCGTAGGTCTTATAGTTTTAGAGATTTGCGACTTCTTAAAAGTACTCTTTTTTGTAAACTAACGCTATTTTGAGTTTTCTTAACGATTTCGGCTTAATATCGCCTCACCTAATTATGCTACGAAAAACATGCAATAATGACCTTATAGCGCACTTAATATTCTTTCGTTAAAGGGTAAAATCATGTCAGCAAACTTTGTAATTGAAAATAAAAACGCGTAATTCAAAAGGCAGTAGGCCCGCTATCTAAGTTTTTCATACAAATCGCAAGTCGTGTTGCAAAGCTGCAATTTTAGTATATTATATAGGCCCTATAAGGACGTACAAAAATGTATATTACAAGAAATACAAAAAAACAATTTCGGCATAAGACGAAAAAAACTGAAAAAATATTGGACTTCTTTTACTTTTTGACGTTTAATTAAGAAACTATAATCTTTTGGATACTAATTGCTACAAAACTTAAAAAGAATATTAAATTTGAAAGGATTTGAGCTACCTTGCATTACCCTAAATTATATAGATTTAGAGATACGACATTTCAAAATGTGCCCTTCATTAAGTTAAGAAAATAAATGCATGTTTTGAAGTCTCGTATACCCCCAACTATAAGACTTACAGTAATTGTTATCGGCTCAATTTGTTCCAAATTTAATGTAGTTGTTATCTACAATTACTTTTTTTTTCTTAGCGCGAACGTTTTGCCAATATTTAGTGGATAGCTTTAACGTAACCTAAAATTTGTTTAATTTTTGATAAAAGGGCACTTTATGAAATGTCGTATCTCAAAATATATATAACTTACGGTCATGCAACGTAGCTCAAATCCTTTCAAATTTAATGTTCTTACTTAGTTTTATAGCAATTAGTATCAAAAAGATAATAGATTTTTAGTTCAACGTCAAAAACTAAAAAAAGTCCGATTTTTTTTCGGATTTTTACGTCCTATGCCCAAACTATTATTTTGTTTTTCTTTTAATATGCATTTTCGTATATATCTATAAGGCCTTTATAATATACCAAAATTGCAGCTTTGCAACTCGACTTGCGAATTGTATGAAAAACTTAGATAGCGGGCCTCCTGCCTTATGAATTTCGCGTTTATACTTTCAACTACAAATTTCACTGACCTAATTTTACCCTTAAATTAAAGAATATTAAGTGCGCTATAAGGTCATTATGGCATGTTTTTCGTAGCATAATTAGGTGAGGCGATATTAAGCCGAAAATGTTAGCAAAACACAAAATTTTGTCTAGTTTACAAAAAGGAGTACTTTTTAAAGTCTCGAATCTCTGAAACTATAAGACCTACGGTAATGCATGTTAGCTCAACGTGTTGGAAATTTATTAGTCTTTAAACGTTTAATAACATATGACATCAAAAAACGTAAGGTTTTTTAAATAAAAATCAGAAACTAAAAAATGGCCATAAATTTCGCAGTTTTTCACGTACTACCCAGCTAGCACAACTTTTTTTTGCTTGCAAAATGTGGTTTTATACTGCCCTGTGGTGTCTAAATAACATACCAAAAATGCAGCGATACTACTTGATTTGCGAGTTTAGGGTAAAATTATGTACGATTTGACCGTACTATGAGTAGTAATCCTTTATTGTATAAACTTAATCTAAATTATCAAATAAACACACAAATAAAGAAATCTTATCTAAAATAAAAACTAATAATCTAAATAGAAAAGCTAAAAATACATTTAATAAAAATACTTACCTACAATAAAAAAAAAAAAAAAAACTCATAAAAAGAATACCCCGTCGAGCAGGTCTGTCTGTGGCATGGACCCCATGACGCTGGCGGCGTTCCCTCTTTGGATCGCAATGCTTATCCTTTGGGAAAAATAGGCGCCAGCTCTGGGGTCCCCAGAAGCGTGGATCAACTGAGACGACAGGGTCCTCACAAATTGCTTCATGTCGGCTGACCAGGGCCCTAAGGTCTCCACCGCAAGCGCCGCAAAATCATAGTACTATTAATTTATAATGGACAGCTAAATATTCCACATAAGAAATATTTTGTTTTATTACGAGTAAATAGTTACCTTAGCAAATTAATAGAAAATGTAATAATAACCTATTTCTAAATTTGGGATGATTCACCAGTAGGTAATTTTACATTTTACCAAAATCAGTTCAGTAAATTAGTAATAATTTACTTAAAATGTAGACAGTTAAATTCGCATTTACTAAATTAAGGAATGTAAAAGAAATTAAATACAGATTAATCGTAATAGTTTTAATGTTTTACTGTAAATATAAATTTAACAAATGTACCTATAACTTAACGTTAACATATGAGATAATGGAACAACATACAAAATCACAGGCCGTCTATTCCCTTGACATCTGTATGGTCTTATATAAACATAATTACATAAAATACATTACATTATGTATGTCATTTTTAATGTTAATATTTACATATGTCAATCAAATTTGGAAGTACAATTTTTTTACACAAAATATCAATTTTTGCAGTGCCTTCAAAGATATCACAATCACAGGTTTAAACATCTATAAGAAATAATTATAATACCATAGTCTGATATTTATAAACACCCTGTTTATTTTTAATTATGATATTTTTGTAGACAACTACTCAAAATACCGTCGAAATAGCTTATAAGATTCGATATTTTTTATAACAAGGACAATGCAAAGTAAGAAAAGTGTTTAATACACGACAAAATTCATATAAAGATACAAAAAGCAAACATACATGAAAAGAAAAAATAAACAATTACAAAAATGTCAATGAGTTTTTAGATTATGAAATAGTTGATTACAAATTATAATGAGTTAATATTTTAGTAAATACCTATACTTAAAGGAAGCTATGAGTAATGGTTAGTTGTGAACAACTTTTCAAATTACACGATTTATTTAAAGCTTTGAACATATTTTATTGCTAAAATATACAGCACCATTTAAAATGTTAATTTACATGCATGCAGTCAGTATGTTGTATATTTTGCAATTTGATAATCTGTCAAAAAGTAAAATTATTCAACAAATTTGTCTATGTCATATTCATGTTCCACATTAGAATCTGCTTCGTCGGTAACTTCCAGTAGTTTCTTCCGTTCCTCTAAACGAACACATTTAGGACACTTCTGTCCCTTTCGTAGCCAGCAGACTCTGTGCAACATTGTGTTACATTTGTTACACATAATGGCCCCACTGTCAAATGGATAGAGGACTTCATTATTGCTACAGATTTCACATAAATAACCTTTTCCTGAGCACAAAGCACAGCTAGTTATATGAGCTCTACAGATCTCCGTTATTTCAGTTAGCTGTGTCTCAAGGGTCCCGTCATTAATGGCCTGCAAGTGTGCCATGCTGTATTTTTTATTCACGTCTCCTAACTGCATGAATAAAGGTGAGAGAAGACTCGAGCCTTCGGAACATGCACATAAATATCTTTTTATCCACTCAAGGTCTTTCCGCATCTTGTGTACCCACTCCAGTTCCGCTATAAAGTTAAACAGCTTTGAATTGATGCTCTCTACATCTATATAAGGCAGATTCCAAGCTAGGTTTAACATTTGGAAGGCAAGGCGAGACACATAATGCTTGTCCCAGTCCCAATTGTGTACAACTCTAGCAGGTATGGCAGATAGGTCATTCCAATGGCATGTTGCACAGAAATACAAGCCAGTGTAGTCGCACAGCCTTGGTTCATTCCAGGAATCTTTAAATGTTAATGCTGTTGCACATTCCGCACACTTATAATCCTGGGCTGCTAAACCTTTCTCAGGACAAATATTCATCTCAAACTGGCCCTTGTCAGTCATTACGACATGTGCACACACTCTGCAAATGTAGTCTACACATTTGTAATGACACAAATAGCCACAGTCGCTGCAAATGTATGAGCTTTGCACAATACTCCATATCACACCACTACAATGGTCGCAGTACTGCTTTCTGTTCTGTGGCGTCGTTTGTTGCCTAAAATGATGTCCTTTTATACAAACGCCTAACCTAGGCTGGCCATCAGTATCTTTAATATCTTCTAAACGTAACCGCAGTTCAACTAGATATCTAACCAGCCATTTACGTTCATCGGAGCACTGTTGGCTGTTTAAAATCAGTTCCTTGCACTGTTTAATCGCCTTTTCGACTTCTTCCTTCGTTGCAGTACTGTGGATTTTAAGTTTTTTTATTGCTATTGTTTTTGGTACCTGGTTTAATGAATCGTAGCTGTCATCAGCTGAGACACAACCTGACGTCGATGAGGATGATTTCGAGAACGCGTCTGCCGTTCGTGGGCTGCAGCATATTAAGCTGTTTTGATATTTGGGCGAGTCGAACGCTGCAGCCATAGTTGAGCACTGAAATCACAACAACTGGAATTTGTAACTGTTTTTGTGGCACAATTAGCGTCTGGTGGGGCGTTCGCCTTGATTTAACACACTACGTAACGCGTTCCATTCATGCGTCTTCAATCGTATTTCCCTTTGTTTTGACCAATTGAAAATATTTCCCTAGTGTCGTCATTTTTTGTTACGAACGTGACTATTTACTTAATTTATATGTACTACACTATTTCGTCTATCATTTAACAACTTTACTGCTCTTACAATAAGATAGAGTTTAGCTGAAGAATATTTACTAATAATTTTTAGGAAAATGGACGTCACTGAATTGACCAGTGTTGCCAGATCCAATTTGAAAACGTCAGAAGAAGTTTAACCTAGAAATCAGGAGATTGGTAAAAATATCAGTAGACTAATTATTTTTATTATTTGTTCAACCAAACCTTACCTATATCCGTTTTTTTTTCAATGTTTATAAATATGTTTAGTTAATCATAGATTATTGTACTAAATAGTACATTACGACACAAGTGCGAAAAACATAAAATCCGAAACGAGTGGCAATGTTTTAAAACACGAACGAAGTGTTTTAAATCGACACGAGTTACGAATTTCCGTTTTGCACGTGTCTCGTACGACGTTTTTTAGTACCTACAGATCCGAAGTTTTGGACCTGACGTAAAATGAGCCATTTCTCGCACTTACGCCTAAAAAAGCCATCATCTGTACTAAAATAAATATTTTGTTATTATGTTATGTTACCAATTTAAAAAAATATTTTCTGACAATAAACAATACAATGTGTATACGAAGAATGACACATTAATTATATACCCCAAAATGATTACGATGATTAGCTGAAGAAGTAGACGGCAAGGCAATGATTTCATTATTAGCTTTTGTCCAAAATCAAACATCGTAAAATAACACGTCATGCTGAGACCCAAAATGAAAAGCCTAGTCAAATAACAAAGAAAAATTGTTTAGTAATTAAAATAAACTAGGTAAATACCAAATATATGTAATATATGTTTTACGTTAAACAAATGTTTAACGTAAAACATATATTTATTTGAATTATTAGGAAAGCATAATACCTAATAAAAAGTGATGACGAGATCGAACTTCTATTAAAACATACATCGAGTTTTTTAAATTCCGTTAAATTTAACAGGCTGCTTGGTACGTTAATTGGAGCTACCTGGTACATAGCTTTTAGTCGAAGTCGAAAAAAAAATTTTTTTTTCGTTTTCATACATAATAAATAAAATGTTAAGTGTGAGAGAACCTTAAGAATAGCACAAAAGTTAATTTCAGTTGCCTAACGGCACATGTCAAGATAAGTAGCATTAGGATGTAATAAAGGTTGCGATACACTTGTTCAGTCATTAAACTTATTTTTTTTAATAACTCAATAACAGTAAGAGTTAAGATACTAGTTTCTTTGAGAAATTGATTATTTTTGACCTAACTAAGCTTCCTTTTAATTTAACGGAAATCAACAAAAACACGGTGTATGGACTTAAAATGTTTTGTTAATTAGGTACTTACCCAGATGTATTAATTACCATTCCAAGCTAATCACACACTTTAATTCACAACTTAACAAATAACTAGTAAAGTAAACTTTCGAGTCGAATGACATACTATTTAGGCGGCAACGGCAATAATTAATAAGTTTAGTCTTGTCGTTCTCTATAGTCTCTGGATTTACTGGATTTGACTTGACAATTTTGACGTTTAGTGTGTTTAAAGGGGTCTGCAAACTTAGCAATACCAAAGGAGTCTACTAGCATTAACAATATCGCATCCGATTTCCATTCCAAACTTGTGCCACCGGTAACAACATTTCGTTTACAATGTAAAAATCTTAAGGTAGAAGTAATCTACGAAAAATCAGGAGAATCTGCTGAAAATTCGGTAGATCAGTAGACATAGCCCAAAATCAGTAGATCTCCTGAAAAATCAGGAGACCTGGCAACACTGGAATTGACTGACTGTCAGAAAATTCGTGACGTTATGTTGGCTAACCTGCCAATACGTTTCGTTTTACACAATAGTATTAGTGACTTTCAATCTTAAAAGATAAATTATTTGGATTCGATTAAGATCAGTTCTTTTAGTTAATTTAAATTTAGACTATTTATATCTTAATAACAACCATAAATTATTAAAAATGTAAATATGTTATATTGAATGGGTAGTATATTTATGTACTGAAACGAAACGTATTATTACCAACATAACCCGATAAACTAGTGCACGGTCGAGGGGCCGCACATAGTGTGCCACTAAGAGGGATAGACATAGTCACTTACTACTAAGAAGAAAGTGCCACACAGGCACTTAGTGACGTATTCAACGCATTTGTCTGGCACTTACATTTAGCATCTAATGCACACACACACAAAAAATAGTGGCACAGTGATAAGGACGGACGATTATCGTTCCTTTTCACTTCCACTAGTAAAAAGTTTCATAAGACCATCCCTTTCGTTCTTGCTATTATTATAACGTTGTCAAATCCATATTAATCCTACATTCATGTGCACGGTGCTCCCTTGTTTAAACAGGATTTAAGAATAAATAAACAATTTAATTATGCCCATAATATTATTATACGTCTTAGGCCGTCTATGTTTACAAATAATGATCTAATATGTTAATAGGTCAATGAGAAAGATGACTCGTAGTACAAATTTGTTTACTTTATGGACGACCATTAAATACACAAATAATGGAATCAGTGCGCAATTAACTCAATAGACCGATTCAATAATATTAATTAGCTATTCGTCTTATTATAATTACACACAGCCTTACATAAACATTATTTCATCGGTTGACTAGCAAAACTCACTACCTAGTCTACGTATTTATACAAATACCTACTAAGAGTAGTGACAGTTTTTATAGTGAGTTGCTTGTCAGCCGACGATTTTATTTGTTTGTTTGAGGTTTTACATTAAAATGTCATCCAAAATAACCATGCAAAGTAAGTTCCGACCGAGACCCATATGGCCGAGACCTAGACCGAGACCGAGACTTGGTAGTAACGATAAAAAACGTATAAATTACATAAAAATCCCTAGCAAATACCTATAATAAGTCCAACGTCAAACAAAATACAGCAATTTTTTTTGGATATATTATTTTCTTTTTTTTTTATTAAGTACCCCAAAAACCGGTATTCGAATTTTAGGTATTTTTATCGATAGTATGATAGGAGTCGCTTACTCTAAATTATTCCTTCCGCTTCCGTTCAATTTAAAATGAAATTGAAGTCAGTTCATGTCAATATGACACCAATAAAATCGCAGTAACTTCGCGAGAAGGCGTCAAGCTCGTCAATTACAGCTCATTACGAATCTCGGCCACGGCCGAGAGTACCGGCTATTTTTGGCCGAGAGCCGAGAGGCATATCTCGGCTCGATTTTTGGCCGAGAATGCCGAGACCGAGACCGAGACCGAGATCTCGGTCGGACCTTAATGCAAAGCAAGATTTACTATAAACTACGAGTACTATCCTAAAACTATACTTATATCATAACACATGAACATATTGCCACCGTATTTTTTTATTGGCTTTCAGAGCCGCTACTTCGAATGTGACGAAGATGAAGACTCCACAGACGACGAGGAATACGAGTACTACGCTGCTCTTTACGCGAGCCAGAACAGCAAGTGTGAGCACGATGACGATGATGAGGTAGGCATCTACTTTGGACTCCTCAATATTCAGTATGGTACATTTCGATACAAGTGCAAAAAAATATATTTTCGACGAGGGTGAAAATTGGAGCCCGTGTGAAACGAGGGCGACAATCATCCGAGTCAAAAAGAAGTTTTTACACGTGTATCGAACGACTTTTTTCATAACAAGTGCCTTAAAAAGAGAAATTAACGCACGCAACCGCACTAGTTAGGAAAAATGACTCGAGTTAGTATTCCGCTTACCGACCGTGATGCATACAATGTTTTTCATCACACTTGCCGACAAAAAAATAAGTTTTAAGACATAATATTATTAAATGACGTACTGACATTTCTATTACTCCCTAAGGAACTTCACTTTTCTATTACTCCCGCTACGCGCGCAAGCAATGGCGCGCTTAGTCAGCAAGTGTGATGAAAAATATATTATGTAGAGTGTGTTACTGCGGACTTTAAATTCATAAACCGTTATTTCTGTGTCCAACCAGTTGGCTTACCAAGAGCTTTGTTAATCGAAACATTTTAACAGTTGTCTTTGTCACTCCAAAGCTGACTTCGTTGGTCTGAAAGACTCAGAAGGCAGATCCTCGAAAGTTACCATTACCATTTCTGCTTTTTTGCGGTTAAACTATCACACGCATGATGTTACGTGGATCTTTTAACACGCAATATCCTCGAATTCTGTAGTAGATAACTGTGAAAAATAAACTCACAAAAGGAAGTTTCATATAAACAAAACCATACCAGGGGGCTTAGACAAGTTGCCAATCGCTAACGCTTAATCATCAATCGTAAACGAAAGGCAGCTAACTGTCTTTGTCGCGCTAATATGAAAGAGTGACAGAGAGGGAAAACTACGACACGCTACTAAGCGTTAGCGATTAGCAACTTGGTTAAGCATCCAGGCCGTTTTTTTTGTTTCTCTTGGCCTATTAGTCGAACCTTTATAACTAATACCTCGATATTTTTCTAGCAAGAACGAGAGATTGACAAAATTAAACATCGACATAACTGCTATCGATGAGTTCATCCTGTTCTCATAAAAATGCTAACTCCGCAAAAACAGGTATTTAACCAATAAATACAAGACCCATCTAGGCTTTGTTCTAAATACCTTATATTTCATATTAATCATTTCCTATGGCTTTAGAGTATATTTTATTAATCTTTGCAATTTTGATGGGTTTAGCACCCATACAAGATATGAAAAAAATTATGTATTATTTTGAGTATGATTTGCGTTCGTGTAATTTATCTCTAAGCTAAGGCAATTTTTTTATTTATTAAATTTATTTATCGACTACAATAGGACTTATCGATAACAGTTATGTCGATGTCTAATTTTGTTCCTGCTAGAAAAATATCGAGGTATATTTATAACATTTTATAATACAGGTATTTATCGACACGGTGCCCGGCGACGACGCGTCGACGGACATGCTGCTAGAGTCGGACCCGCGAGAGAAGTCGGTGTCCGACAACATGTCCGACACCACGGAGGCCGACGCGCACCTCGAGATGGAGGTGTGTAGTTATTGTGTGTGTAGCCAGAGGATTTATGAATGAATTCATTCATATACACTGTTCATGCAATTTTGAACCTAACTGTACCTAATTAAATGTATTTATGTAAGTCCCGTCTCGTTAAAATAATGTGTGAAAACTGAGAAAGTATATTTATGACCACACACTTATTTTCAAATAAAATTGTAATTTTGAGAAATATTCCTAGTCAAACACAATTTTATTAATCATCAAAGTCGGGCGGGAGCCGTCAAAACTAAAAAAGAAAGCTCCTCTATGGTTTACTGTTAATCAGAAATGATTTTAAAATTAGGTTGGCAGCCATGTATTTCATTAAGTCTTATAGGTATACACGAGGTGTCTTAAAATGCAAAAAACGCACTGCGTGGAAACCCGAATGCGTTTATAGAGAATAGACAATATAGACTTATCTTGACATCTGTAAGTTAGGGGCTTAAAGGTGTGTTCCCGACCATGTAAATGACAAATAAAAGTACGGGAGTAGAAAAATATATTATTAGTTCTGTAGGTATTAGGTACTCGTGTACGTAAAAATGGCTTGTAAATGTATGATTATGATATCAAAAATCTATAACGCGTCTTATTCCTAAATAATCGTGACCATTTCTAAGAATAGAAGAGAAAGATATAGAAGGTACAGGTTCAATACCGTCAAATGCTTCAACATTGCCTACAGCGCTAAACTTTGCCAGGTTTAAAAAATATATTGTAAGTATCAAAATGACTGAATAATGTGTGGCTGTCAGGTAGATATAACACTGAACTTCAGTAGTGGTAGGCAATGTTGTAGCATTTGATGTTGTCGGCAAAGTTGCGTTAGTTTACGGTAATATTATTTAGTTTTGGTTCACAATTCGATTTCGATTTTTTAATACATGTTAATTGTAAGATGTAGACACATTGAGTTTTTTTTAAAGTCCCACTATTTTTATGCCGGAAAAAGTTTTGAGGATTACACCACGCTGAACGGAAATGAGCCCGTTACAACTCCAGATAGATTTTGTATCCTATACATATTTTAGACGTTATTTCTAACTTTGGCTTTTCACTTATTTCAGGTTGCAGCCGGCACACCAATAGTCCTCAACTACCTGCTGACACATCCTTTCCATTGCTGTATTCAGTAGAACAGTATAACGGGCGTGCTTGACCGTCCCAAAGTCAAAACAGGCCCGGTACCGAAGTTTCGACTATTTGCCTCCCTTTCCGTCGACTTTGCGAGAGCGATAGAGAGGCAAATAGTCGATAGAAGGATTGAAATGGTTCACAGTAGTTCACCAAGTCGAATATTGATCGAAGCGAGACTTGGTCCCAACAACTTGTTAGTTCCACGTGATTTTGTGACTGACTGGTTGATAAATTCAAAAATGGCTGTCAAACCCTGTATTAAAGAAATCACTTTTAATAAACGGTCTAATAGTATGATAGATTTGAACAGGTTGTCTCAAAATTGGCCTAAGTTAGTCAAGACAAAACTTATACATCCAAGTATTATAAGACCAGACAAAAACATTTTGATTGTACAGAATACCCTACAGTCATTCAACAAATACAGCGGACATGACTATACCTTAAGCCATAGTAATCTAGGAAAATGTCGGCCGAATGAAGTTTCAGAAGGCAGAATTCTCTCTTCAGTTGATGACGATTCTGACAAAATAGTTGATTTTAGATGCCGCGCTTTGCTTCACTGGCCTGACGCACTTATAGAACAATCTGATGATAAAAATCAGACTGATGTAAACACAAGCGACTGCTTTGACAAGTCAGACTGGTTTATGAATTTATTAAATTCTGATCGGTTAAAGACAGACATGACAGATGTTTCTAATTCGATAGAAACAATGGCAGTTGAAGGTTTAGATGTCCAAAGGTTGTCTGTTTTCTACGCCCTAGATAAACGTATTAGGGCGATTTGGCGAGATGTAGGAATGACAGATGAGTATACATTAGGGATATATATACGTTAATTATTCTAGAAGAATTATTAGTCTTCTTTTAGAAGTTAAGTAACTGTCCTGGGTTTTCAGAATATCTATACGAAATAGAATCGACTATTTTATTTCCTATCCTTCGAAGACTTTTCTATTGCTTAGAGAGATAAATAGACGATTTGGCCGCTCAGAAGGCCACACTTAGAATATCTTAAATGTCGAGATCTGTCGCAGTCACATCGATGAAGTCTTCATTGGTGTGACAGAGACAAATTCTCAAAAATTACGATTTTGGAAGTTCGCGATAAGCCGTCTGAACACAAGTTAATGTCAACAGCATAAAAATATCTAGGCTAGGTCTTGAAAGTATGGAAAAGATGAAAGGAGAGATCGCTCAATGGAAAAATACAATCAATAATAATTATATAAATTGACATTCCGACTTCAGCCTAGAAATTTAAGAAACTCAGCATAAAAATGCCATATCTAGAAGTAACTTTAAAAATCCAGCTACGAAACTGCATAGCTTTAGTTAGTAGGTAACGCAGGTTTTATGTGATTAATTTCTAGTCTAATTAATTTTTAGCACAGTAGGAATAATGAGATATTGACGCTACGCTAAAGTATAGTCTGTTTATTTATTTATTTTCATTCTAAGGCCAACCTTGGCAATACTTGACATTCAATGAAATATCGTATTTGGTAAAATTTTGTAAAGGCCTGTCAATGATTTGCGAAAAAATTTAAATGTGTTTCTTACCTATGTGTCACAAATAAATATTTTTTCTTTCTTTCTTTCAAAAATAAAAATCTAAATAGTTCAGTTTCGACCAACCATTTTATAACTCAGTCTGCTTTAATACATGCCTTTATTTAGTAAGTAAATAATGAGTAGGTGTCTGATATTTTGCCTTCGAATAAATTTAGTACATAAGTTTCAAGTCGGGGAATAATTGTAGATTTAAAATGAAAGCGCACTAACTAAAGAATAAGGACTTAACGATAATTACAATTGTATTTAATTAATAAATGTTTAACAATTATAGCAGTACCTATTAGTATTTGTTGTTTTGAAGATCTCATAAAATCTATGCTGTAGATATATAAACATATATATAACTCCAAGAATGTACTAATTACATGAACCCCAAAAATGTCTACGCGTGATTACCGATAGCGCGTTCTACATGAAGCGTACCTATTCAAGAAAAAGTATTATAGATTAAGATTTAAAGATGTCTAATAGCGTGAGATATTCAGTGAGAATTATTCTGTAATATGTACTTGTTTAATTATAGGTAAACGTTATCGTCTGTCAGCGTAATTTAGGTAATTAATAGTTATCCTTGATTCTTTACAACACAGTGCGAAGATAACGGTGTAACATACGTTTTATTGGACTAACACAATGTTCTATTCGCAAAGCGACGCTGACGGCCTGAAAGCTTATGTACAGACGACCAATTGGAACCCTAGCCCACTCAGGAATATGTCAAAGTAAATTTAGAAATCTGATAGTAACAAATTTTTCTACTTGTCATCTTGACATTGTTCTAGAAGGGCCTAGTGTTCTAATTGGTTGAGGGTACCTACACCCTCATGGTACCCAGTAGCTGGCTGCACTCAGCCCGCACCGAAGCGTATTTTCAATGTGCCTATTCATACTTTATGTTAAGTATAGCACGATGGAGTCTTGCGGTCCCTCTCCACTCCGTCGGTTCGACGGGAATTGTATGTTATTCTCATAAATTAGCCAGTATGTATGCCCGTTGAGATGCCATAAGTTGATAATGTTAGTAAGATATTTCCGTGGCAAATTCATTTTAGTAGTAAAGGTAGATGGTCGATCTCATTCGGTGATAGTTTAATAATAACAATTTGAATGTAATATACGATAGGATAGCGTGGACGCTTAATACTTATTCGCAAAATACTAAGCTATTAAAATTTACAAGCAGCCAAGTCATTCGACTTCAATCAGTCCGTTGAAACTATTTTTTTTAACATAATTTAAATGATTACGATTCTCAAAATGTAACGAATTTCTGTATTCGCGGTAGGCATACTACAAAATACCGTAAACATGTGCAACATTGCCTGCCGTGAAAAACATTGTCTGCCATGCCATGATACAACTTGGATCATACAATAATAATAATGATGTATAATTTCTTCACGAAATATATTTTTTTCCTTTTTCCCTTATTTAACCCTTCGTTTGTGGTTGATAAGGATCATTACAATTTTGAATTCAAATTATGAATTTATATGAGTTCAATATCTATCTATTGCATGGATCCTTATCAAACACAGAGGAAGGGTTAATCATTTAAGAAACTATTTTTCAAACTAGGCAATGTTGCGCATGGATGGCAAAGTTGCGTATGTTTATTGATTCTCTTTTTTAAATCAAATCTTGCAATTTTGGGAATAAGTGTTTTAGTAATATAAGCTAGGTAATATATTCTTGTATTTCCGTCCTGTCTTTTGGATTATAAATTGCTTTGCTTATTCTGAGAAGGTGCATAATATATTATATCTGCCTTATTTTTTTTCATATTGACGGAAGAAATACCGAAGATACTTATTGTAGTATTTTCGCAAGCAAGTTCATCATGTACAGTCGCCATCAGGTATGATAGCACCCGGAGCGCTCAAAAATATCTGAACTCGCCTCTATCGTTATGGCAATAAAGACGTGTCCGGGCGTTTTGAACTCTCCGGACGCTACGATAAACCTAAAAACGTCGCAAAGATTAAGCGACATTTTAAAGTTTTAATGAATAAGTTGGAAAAGGAATTCATAATGCGAATTTCTGCTAGAAATAAAACGAATCGAAGAAATTAAATTTCAATTTATTCGAGATTACATAATTTTTGAATGCAGCCTCCGCCGCTATTACTATGCAATAAGAAATAAAATTATTCATACTGAACGTAAGTTGTTTTATTTTAAACTAAACTCATAACCAATTGCTCTACAATTCCATAGAAAATATACAAATATGGTTATTTTTTACACAAGATAATTACTTTATGCCAATCAACAGCAAAACTTTAGAGCTTGCAGTTATTTCGCTGTTTGAACACCATTAATAAATATTGCAAATTTACATATTCAATATTCTTTAATAATTTCTTACAAAGTCAGTGACTGGCATAATTCGAAACAAAATTTATACAAATTAAAATTTCTTGAACATCCCAAGAACTTGAATAAATCTATTATTTTATAGCAATTCTTACAAAATCTACGCGTCGTATTGTTTCTAACCCTACATTACCGCTCTGCCACATGAGATTTTGCGCTTTTATGTATAATTTACGTTTTCTCACGTTTTAGTCAATCTATCTATACAAACACTTTACCTACAGAGGTTAGGATAGGATGAAATAAAAGTATAAATTAACATGGCTAAAGTTGTGTTACTTGTCATTCGAGACAGTCATTTACCCTGGGCCTTATTTATTAGATATTTTCTTTTCAGAGCTACAATGTTGATGACAAAATATTATGTTAAATAAAATTATTTATGTAGCATAGAGTATTAGGGGTTGTCTTATTGTTATTAATTATCACCGTGAAAGACTTCTAAATGGTACATAATCAATTCTTAAATTACGCAAACTAAAAAATTCAGTGTAACCCAGGTTTTTCGCTCGCAACTTGTTAAAAATGGAATATGGCCTTTAGGAATCACAAAGGGCAGAACGAGGTTTTAGTGACAATGTCTCGAGTTCATAATTTTTTCTTAACTGTAGTTTTATACCTAGTCTGCGTCCCTCCGTCGGGCGCAGCACCCTTACGTTACCTTAGCACTATCTAGTACTCAAATTGATTGACTAAGCATTTAAAAAATCTACAATCCTTTTTACTACCTGGCGAAATCAAATAGTAATGACTAATGTATGTACTCTCATTCTTTTGAAGGCCAGAATTATTTTGTCAGAATCACTCATCATTAGTTGTTCTAAAGCCAAAACAAGGGTACAAAATTTTCTAATCAATTTTACAAGCTTGTTAATATAAAAAAAAACATATAAATATTTGTTTGGATGGAATCTTTTACCTCTATACAGGGTGTAATCGATTCTTTAAGGCTGTAAGTCGTCATACTAAATGTATGGGAACGTTTTAAGTTAGTATTTTTAATATTACTTCATCTAATTAGAAAAAGTTATTAGTGTAATTGTACTCGTTGGGTAATGCACTTTCGATATTAGTTAATTTTTTTCTGATATCTCTCATATTTACGGAATTATGACCTGTAAACACTTATCGATTATACCCTGTATAGTGATGTCATAAGTAGATCGTATAAAAATTAAATGATAAAGTTTTTCTCTTGAACACAGTTACATATAATAAAAATAAAATACATAACCCCTCATAATGCTTTAATGAACGACTATTGTATTGAGTGTATTGAAGAGTCTCTGATCTAAGGTATAATTCTGTATGAAATGTCCTAATCGTCATTTATCCTAATAATATAATTATATAAATCTAGTGTTTGTGTATTGAAAAGAAGTTGTGCAGTATATTTACTATACAGGTACTAGTATTTTTTGGCAAAAACTCCACTATCGTAAACTTCTGCAACTCTCCTACCATGCTAGACTTAACATTTAAAGTAAAGTCCATTCGTCCTTAGTTGTCTTATCTAGTAAACAAGTTTTTAACCTAAAAGTACACGTTTGCTGTTGTGATATTTGCCTATACCAAAATACCTGAGTCCGTATTTGTGCAGTCCGTCCGTAGTGATTAGTAAATTGCTTAATTTTTAATCAAGCAAACAGCTGTTTACAACAGAAAACGTGTACTTTTAGGTTAGAAAGCTGTTAGATAAGACAATTAAGGATGAATGGACCGTACTCTTAGTTATCACGGATGAGACTATCAACCAGATGCTTAAGTCTTATTCCTAATAAATTAGTAACTTAAAAAGTCACTATTCTTAGGAATTTGATGTAAATGGCTGTGTGAGGCAGAGATGGGTTATATTATATAACCCATAGTTGGCGTGAATTTTATTATTGCCGTTAAAATTACTCAACCTCGTATGTGCAACATTCGCTTAATGAAAAAAACACCCGTATTCAGAATGACAGAAAGGTGACATTTCCATGAAATTTTTCCAGTCATTCGAGGTCGAGTAAGTATAGTGACGATATGTAGGTACTTGTTACAGTCCAAGTGGCCAAATAGACAATTTACTATAAAGTTTTTTGATTACTGTACCAGGCAGGTAAAATTGTAGACGTTTACAGTATTATGACAGTTTGTAAGGCAGTTTATATTGTAATTTCTAATGTATGTTCACGGAACTTTTTCACTAATGGCCAGGTTAATGCCACAAATCAATCAATCATTTCATGAGTCAAGGTTTGGTAAAGTTGCATTGTCACAAAAAAAGTTAATAAGATATTCTAGTCGAGTTTTTGCCGATTCTAAATATGTGGGCCTAACCTTATACAAATCTTGCAGCTTATTTGGAGTAAATTTGGGTTGTCCATGCAAAACAGGAGTTTCTTAATTTTTCTACCTAACGAGGACTAAGTACTTTAGGGGTTTTAAATGCTTTTTTTTAGTTTGCTTATTTAAGCAAATAGATAAAAAAGTCAAAGGCGAATTGAAAACCGGATGTAATGTTTTATATTTTATTATGTATAAGTTTTCTTGCAAGTTGCAACAGACAACCCATTTCTTTAATTTCAATTTATTTTAAATGCACCGGACTAACTTACATACAAAAACTATGACTATAATTTAAATAAACCTCTAGATTATGGACTAATTACTCAAATTAATTTAATATTATGCTTTTTATGTTACATTGGAAATTATATGAGCACTGTTTATTTTATGAAATATAAACGAATTTAGAATATGTATTATACTTGAATAAAACTATTGGAGTGTCTAGTGTATTTCTATTATAATGTATTAGCCACCTTTTATTTTAAAATTATAACTAATCAAATTTACTAACATAATTTGAAAGTTTACTATTAACAAACACAACTTTGCCATTGTATTATACTTTAGCCATCTTCATTCAGTTTACGTTCGAAATATCAATATCAAAACTTAGTAAAGTAGAGCCCTTATATAAGGTCCGGTGGCAAATAAAGCTCCCTAAGTATTCCACTTTATTAAGCTCTACCAGTTCGCAACTTTACCATAACTAGTGGCGGTATTTTGCCTACAAAGACAAATCAAATAGTATAAATTCATTGACAATTTATCCTTTGAGCATGGTAAAGCGAGATATGTGGCCAGAAGGCTTTATTTAAACACTGGGTCTTAGGTGGGCCTTATAACCTCTCAAATGCTTCATGTAGCTTTTGTTACATGTCATCACTCTTATTTTACATAGACATAGTCTATCTCAAATATCAAAGCATGTGAGTAGATATAGGAAACTACCTTACTACTAGGAGACTACCTTAGACAATCTAAGGTAGTCTGTTGTGTAAGCAAAACCTTACTTTATTCTTTATTATAAAATTTGAAGCAAAATTAGAATACACTGGCAAAGTTGTGTCTTATAAACATCTAAATCCTGTATCTATTGGAATAACTACATTTGTCATGAGCGGAGGTACTGTATTGAGCAAATAATAAGGGAAGGTAGACATTTTAATGCTTTACATTGCTGTCTCCTCTATTGCTAGGCACATTTGCAGAAATCAGGGTTAGTCAACGAACTCTAGGTTAGGTTAGCTGCATACATTTTAGACGCTTTTAACTGCTTAACCGCAGGTCAGTTGCTTAAACGTGGATTGTGCAAATGCGCCTTATTAACTTAACCTTTTGACCGATATTGATGTCTAAAGTCAATTGCCATCAATATTGTTATTGACTTAACTGAGTCAACCAATATTAAACTAAATTTCTATTGACAATTTAGTCATATAAGAAAGATGAATGTTAATTTTAGGTTGAGACAGTCAAAGACAAAATAAGGTGTATGCAAAAATGTTCAAAAATATGTCCCAGTGCACTCTATTTCAGTGTAATAAGAACGTCGTAACATGAGCGGATTCTTTCGATACTTATTTTAGCACTTGACTGTACATAACTGTGGCAGTCAAGAAGTTGACATTATACTTGTACTTTTGAATTTAAATCTGAATGTAGAGGGACAGTGTTGAGCACCTAAATGTCTACCTTAACATTTCCTATGGAAAGTTGAATTTATCTTATTAATATTGTAAGAAAAATGATTCTTACGGTATTGTTCTAAAGCAGCCAAGAAAACATCAGGTAACATATTGGGACTATTTTGGTTGTGATATCCAGATTTAAAAAAACTTTTGATTATGTGCATTGTTATTTTAATTTACACATCATGCGAGATTCACACATTTTGAGGTGAGGTACTTTTCTTTATATTGTCGATTTTGTAAATTTTCTTGGTATAAGGTAACACCTGTTCAATCTATTATTCTGGATATCATTCTACATTAAAATAATCATGCTTCAGCATTGGTTTAGAAGTCATAATTAAAAAGCCAAGTAAAAGTATAAACATAATTATTTACTTGAAAATGCTTCACAGCATAACTTGTCATAATAATTCAGGCTGTGATATATGAAATGTTTCAATCAAAATTAATATTAGCAATCATTTATTTTATTTGGCTAACTTTACAATTTAAGAACCATCATCAAGACAATCTTTCGCATGCCAGTCTTATGCTAGAGATATCAAAACGGGTTACCAGTAGGTAACTATCGGAACCACAGATAACAGAATAGAAGGGATTTGATACCACCACATTCTGATCTTTGTTTGGTATGCATGCACATAGTAAATCAATTTCAATATATATATATTACACGTCTATGAATATAGACAGTCCCTTCGACCAATAAACCAAATGGCTTCTACTCTGTTATCTATGACTAAACCTGGTTATACTATTTGGAGTCACATACCTATAGCTTTCGTAGGAAACATTAGAAATCTCGACACCCATCCACATGAAATTTCACAGTCACTGAAAATTTCACTAAACCACTATGCTAAACTTTACTAACTGCTGTAGTCTTTGTCACATCTATCGTCATGGTCCCAATATTTCTGACTCCTCGGGACATCTGACACATGCCTTCTCGGTGGAGTCTTGCCTGTACCACTCTCAGCCCCGTCTGGATTCTCCGTGCTGTTTCGACGGAACTTTCCAGGGATTTTGTCTCTAGAGTTCCTCGAATTGGAGCGGAATCTCTCCTCTTTCTCTTCTTTTTCGTCGCTAACGTTATCTTTGGAGCGTTGTCTTGTCCAGTTTCTCTGACGATTCCTGTTTGGATCTTCCTCTGTTTTCTCTTTCCTCCAGTTTTCTACGGGCCTTCTGCTGCTAGTTTTTTGTACTTCATTGTTGACTCTCTCAGGAGCTGGTCGTTCGGTGGGGAACTGCTGAACGAAGCCATCTCCTTGAGAGTTGAAATTAGAGTTTCCACTGTACGAATTCTGTATGTACGCTCCATCTCCCTGTTGTAAATAATTTGGATAATTCTCTTGCATGTAGTTATTAAATCTGTTTACATTAGGGACGTTTGGGGGTGGGTAGTCTGGTACAGTCACAGGGTAGTTCTGTAGATTTGGGGGTAGAACGGTAGGGTTGAACACAGGTTCCTCTTCTTTCTTTTCCTCTTCGGCCTGCCTCCATGAGTTCAAGTCATATCGCTTGCTGAGACTATTTTTGCTAGTCCAGGTATCGAAGTTATCTTGGCTGACGGACAAAGCCTGTTCTTGTCTTAATAGTCCGGCGCCGGCGCCTAAAATTGGTCTAAGTTTTGGTTTCATTTCTCCATCATCGTTGATGCTTATTTGGGAAATGTTCTGTGAGACTTTGTCGCTCAAGTCTGAGCTGACATCAGCTCTGTTGTAGTCGTCTTTTTCCGGACTCTTTTTCCAGGAGCCATAGCTGACTTCGCTGTAGTTGTCATCGGAGGCTAGATCTAGATGAGCAGCGTAGAACTGTTGTAGAGTGTTGGGTAGAGGCAGGAACTTGTTGAGGCAGAGGTCTGCGGACAGGAGAAGCCAGATGATGCTGGTCGGAGGCGGGGAGAGCAGACGGAGACGGATGGAGATGGATAACTCGTCCAACTCTTGAGACAGGACTGAGAGAAGTTCTCTTCCGTTCTGCATTAACTGTGAAAAATATAAAGATATGTTATTTTTAGTATGAAATGGTATGTTAAACATTTTGATATAACCCACGGTTTATTCTCAAGGCTTCAATAAATGTTTATTTTCTATTTCATCGCCGTCATCAGTCACAAAACAAAAGAATTGCAAAAGTAGATTGAGTATTATGTTATGTGTATGTATTTTTACATGACTGCCCAAAAAAGAGTATTGTTTTCTGGGTTCATATCATATATCATATGACACTAAAAAATATGTCATGTTGAAAATTTTAAACAATATGCCCGATTCCTATATGTATAGTAAATTTTCTCGGCCTAAAAAAACAAATACGGGAAGAAACCTATTGAGTACGGTATTTCATTTAAAGAGCTATTACGAATATACATATAACTTAAATGTTAGTTATTTTTTTTACTTTGCTTGTATAGCTATCTTCATGTCAATATCTGAAAAATACTGTACCTAAGTACAAAGGTCTACTATAAGATCTTTGAGGATTTTTGGAAATTCTGTCTGATCTGGCCCCCACGATACAGGCCTTGTGTGGGGATCACTGTAAAATTCATTAACCGATTCGTTGCGTGTTCCATTTAAAATTTTTTTTATCTATGGCGGCGAACAATTTTTTCATGAAGCGTGCTTTACGCCATATAATATGATGACACGCCTATCGTGTCATACGCCATTCGTTAAAAACATTCATGACACGCCATTCGTTAAAAACATTCATGACACGCCTGGCGTGTCATCCGCACGGAAACGGTTAATATGCAATGCAATGTATTTTTTTGCCTAGTAAACATATTTTGATTTTGATTTATTTTTTGATCTATTCAAATATAAATAGGGTACTATGTTACCTGTGTAGCGAGACTCCGGTGTGCTCGAAGGTCGTCGCTAGCGAGTAAGGCCTTCATGTACTGCAGCAGAGGCCCCGCCAGGATGTGAACCTTGTTACCGTTACACAATCTCGCTTCTGAAATGTATACAGCTTCATGAAATAAAACTATGACAACTGATAAACTCGCGAATATTAACTAACTTTAACTTCATTCCGACGTTTCGAACACTTTACAGGGTTCGTGGTCTGCGGATGACTGACAATGGAGGAAATTTGATAGATCTACCTACCTTCATCAAAATAAGAAAGATAAGTACATACTAGCGATGTAACGAACACTCGCATTCGCATTCGCGAATATTCGCATTCGTATTCGCATTCGCAAAAAATTGACGCGAATATTGCGAATATTTTTATCTAATTATTTCATACAACTACATTCTAAGTTGACCTTAATACCTAGATGTCTAGGTACAAAAACAGGCGACTCTAACAATGATACATTTTAACTGAATGATGGATAAAATGTTATATTTCAGTTAATAACTTAATGCCTTTGGGCATTTTCTACCAGCATTATCTAATGTTTATGTATTTGTATGAATAATACCCAATATTCGCATTCGCGAATATTTCAAAACCGATATTCGTTACATCGCCAGTACATACTACTATCTTTCGGTTACCGCGAGAGTTACACATGAAATAAAACTATGAAAACGGATAAACTCGCGTATATTGACTAATTTTAACTTCATTCCGACGTTTCGAACACTTTACAGGGTTCATGGTCTGCGGAAGCGCGAGTTTATCCGTTTTCATAGTTTTATTTCTTGGACAGGTTACTTGGGACATTAAAGTAGAGGCATCGTAAGAAGTCGTTTTTGACGTTTGTTTGCACATGAAGTTCTGTAAATGTTGACAGTTAGTATAATGGAGCAAATGTCAAACTTCATTGTTGCCTGTACGGAATAGTGATGTTACTACTGTTGCTGCAATTTACCGATACGTCAATCGAAATAAATAAGTAAACCTTTTTTTATGGAGGTACGAATAATTGCTATAATAGTAGGTACGCACATATTTTCTAAAAGTTTGTTATGGTTTCGACAGGTCCTCGCGAGCCCGTGTGCCCGGTGGATACGCGGCTTTACAGACTGTGTTGAACTTGACAACCAGATAAATGTCAAAATTTATTTTTCGGAGAATAATAATTTATGTACCACTACGTTATTTATCACCTAGATGTGCTCTGATTTTAATAAATGGTTTTAGTGACTTTATATACTGTATATACGGCATTTCTCTATTTGGCATACCTACATTTTGCACTCTGAGCTAGCACGCAAGTTTACCAACGTGGGTTGGGAGTGGATCGCTGCAGGCTGGCAAACTTGCGTCCAAGCTCATGTTCTCAACCACTGTCAGTTCTGCATTGACATTACTGCCAAGTGAAACTACCTACGTATATTGTATATCAGACTCCAATACTATTTAATACCTTGCATTACATTTGGACACCAATTACCTACTGCTATTAATTGTTGACCCATGATTTTTAATTTTGGACACTGTTTATGCTTCTGATTGGATATAGTTACTATCTCTCGCTAACAGAGGTTGTGGATGCTATGAATTTTGCTTATAGAGGTCACGTCCTATCCATCCTATAAAACATCCTACCTAAATGCGACTTTACGTCATTATGACGTCACCGGCACCAAAGTTTCGCTGCCTGCTAATGATTCTAAGTAAGATTACCAAACACTTTTTTAGTTCGGATTACCCAACACTTTTTTAATTAATTTTTTTTAATGGCAAGTACCAGAATTAACGCCCTTTCGCACTTGACTGAAAATTTTACGACGGTAAAATCGAGCGTTTCACAACACTATTGTGAGCTGTCAAAAACGACTTCTTACGATGCCTCTACTTTAATAGAAGTTGCCTGGTATATAGGCTTTTGTTGATTTCGCGAGTTTATCCGTTTTCATAGTTTTATTTCTTGGACAGGTTACTTGGGACATTAATAGAAGTTGCCTGGTATATAGGCTTTTGTTGATTTCGCGAGTTTATCCGTTTTCATAGTTATATTTCTTGGACAGGTTACTTGGGACATTAATAGAAGTTGCCTGGTATATAGGCTTTTGTTGATTTCACAAAAAAATTTTTTTTTCGTTTTCATACATAATAATTGTAATGGCAAGTGTGAGAGAACCTTAAGAATAAGATCTCAGGTGACTGACGGCTGCTGACGGCACATGTCAAAATAAGTAACATTAGGATGTAATAAAGGTTGCAATACACTTGTTCAGTCATTAACCTTATTTTTTCAATAACTCAGTAACAGTAAGAGTTAAAACACTGGTTTCTTAGAGTAATTGATCATTTTTTACCTAAATAAGCTTCCCTTTGATTTAACGGAAATCAATAAAAACACGGTGTATGTATAATACATAGATTACTACAAAATTAATCGAAAAACTGATTTTCTAAATAAAAAATGTTACCCGCAAAGTAATCCCCCATCAGGTTAGCTGCATTTATCAGGAATAGCGGGTTCGCTCGTTCCAGTACGTCCAATTCTGTAAAATAAAAAAAAAACATATTATAGCATTAAAAATGTTTGTTATTAGTACATTACGATACAAGTGCGAAAAAAATGAAGTTCAAACGAGTGGAGATAGATTAAATCGACACGAGTTACGAATTTCGTTTTTGCACGTGTCTCGTACGACGTTTTTTAGTACAGATGGTCCTCCGAAGTTTTGGACCTGACGCAAAATGAGCCACTTCTCGCACTAGCGCCTAAAAAAGTCACCGTCTGTACTAAAAAAATAATGTTTCTCTCACTGGCTAGATCACGACAGTATTTTGGTTTTGCCGTGGAAAATCTGGGCTTTGCGGATGCTTTGCTACATTTCGTAGTTTATACGTTTATATTTATTTTGTATTTTTTTTCTTTTCTGTATATTTTCTTTTTTGTGTATGTTACAAATTAGTACATTACGACACAAGTGCGAACAACATGAAATTCGAAACGAGTGGCGTTGTTTTAAAACACGACCGAAGGGAGTTTTGGATCTGACGTAAAATTAGCCACTTCTCGCACTACCGCCTAAAAAGGCACCAACTGTACTAAAATAGTACATTACGACACAAGTGCAAAAAACATGAAATCCGAAACGAGTTACGAATTTCCTTTTTGCACGTGTCTCGTACGACGTTTTTTAGTACAGATGGCCCCCCGAAGTTTTGGACCTGACGTAAAATGACCCACTTCTCAGAGCCTAAAAAAGGCACCATCTGTAAAGTTTTTTTTAGTACAGATGGTGCCTTTTTTAGGCTCTAGTGCGAGAAGTTAGATTTCCTGTTTTTCGCACTTGTGTCGTAATGTACTAATTTCTATTTCTACTCACTAGAGAACGTGCCCTGCATGACCACGTTGAGAAGGGCCCCCCGGAGTAATTGCTGGCGGGACTGACGGGTGAAGGTCCCCACTGCGGTGACGTCACGGATAGTGGGCAGAGTCCAGCATTGGACAGAGACATGTGCTACTCACTAGAGAACGTGCCCTGCATGACCACGTTGAGAAGGGCCCCCCGCAATGACATTAAATAATAAATGGACGCACAGAGCCAAACAAAAAAACCAAGAAAAGTGGCACTAAAAGTCATTTCTATCATGTTTCAGTTGAAGCTAATAACGCTCACTTACAATAAACTATAATAAAAAAACTCAAAGAATAAAAAACTTTGTGAAGTGAGCAATAAGTGTCAAATTTGCGAACAACACCGCAAAATAGTAGAAACTTTTTAAGTTTAAGGAATAATGATGCTATACCGTAAGGTGACCAAATGTCAACTGTCAGAACTGAATAACGGAGCAAAAGGACCGCAATATTTACTTCTGCAGCCCATTTTTTGGGGCCATTTTTTTGAGCTGTTTGGGGATCCACTTATATATTCTAAATCAATGGCTCCCCGCAGTAGTTGCTGGCGGGACTGACGGGTAAAGGTCCCCACTGCGGTGACGTCACGGATAGTGGGCAGAGTTCAGCAGTGGACTGCGACATGTGCTACTCACTAGAGAACGTGCCCTGCATGACCACGTTGAGAAGGGCCCCCCGGAGTAATTGCTGGCGGGACTGACGGGTGAAGGTCCCCACTGCGGCTAGCTTGCGTGACGTCACTAGCGTTGAAAATTTCCGGATTAAATCCCGTTTCTTTCCAAACAGCTTGTTTTTTTCCGGATTTTTTCGAAAAAATTAATGAAATTTTCCACTTTAATTTTCAACTCTAAACCAAGGAGAATTAGGTCTAATTTTCATTTATACCAGGAGAACGCGATGTCACTGAGAAAAAATCAATTGAAACAGATGGAAAGGAGTGACAGTGACAGTGACATTGATTATTTCTGTAAAAACCCGAAAAAATCGGAAAAAAACGAAATTTTCATCTCGAAAAAAACAATTTGATTTTTTCCGACATTTTCAACGTTAGACGTCACGGATAGTGGGCAGAGTCCAGCTGTGGACTGCGACATGTGCTACTCACTAGAGAACGTGCCCTGCATGACCACGTTGAGAAGGGCCCCCCGGAGTAATTGCTGGCGGGACTGACGGGTGAAGGTCCCCACTGCGTGACGTCACGGATAGTGGGCAGAGTCCAGCCGTGGACTGAGATATACTTTTCTTCCCGCTACCTATTTACGTTTATTTTCTAACATCTATCTCGACCTCCACAAATTACTAACCATTGATTATTAAGTTACCCATATTGTCAAATTTGTAAATACTGTATGCTACTATACGTTTGACAGTTGTAATGAGGGTTTTTGATACTTTTTCTGCCGCTATGGGGAGGTGAGATGGCAGCACTGAGCCGACCGTTTAACGAACTGTCAAAATAAATACGCGCATTTAATTTTCAACATATTTATAGGTTTATTTATTCTGAAAACCATTACTTTAGGCATATTGTTACCTAAAATAAATAAATAAAATAGTTCCAAGTCAATTCTCATGAAATTAACAAAGTTAAAGTAATTATTTTGAATACCAGTGACTTTGCGCGCCTGTTTTATAGCTCCGTCTTCAGTTCGATGACCGTGTAATAGTCGTAATCCATTACAAAATCAATTCTCTTCCAAATAAAATAGAATTTCAATATTTTAGGCCCAGGTGCCTATGAATAGTATGAATCTGACAGTTGTCGAGACCAGGTACGTACGAAGCGCCGCCTGGTGGCAGAAAAATTATCGAAAACCCTCATTGTGCTGTTTGTGCTTTTTCTTGGCCCTGGGCTCTACGGAAGACCAGCGCTCTGACATGCCTGGGTATGCCAGAGCATATGCTGAGTGGAGTCCATTTGCAGCCAGTATGACAGCACCAACATATTGTATTGTTAGATTTTTTTTTTAATGTAATTTTTCTCTTATTTTATTATTATTCTTTTTTTTTTGTTTCTATTGTGTGTGTTTAGTAATTAAGTTATTTTGATTCATGTTTTGGTGCTGTACCTTTGGCTCAATAAATCATTTTCTATTCTATTCTATTCTATATGTGCTACTCACTAGAGAACGTGTCCTGCATGACCACGTTGAGAAGGGCCCCCCGGAGTAATTGCTGGCGGGACTGACGGGTGAAGGTCCCCACTGCGGCTAGCGTGACGTCACGGATAGTGGGCAGAGTCCAGCAGTGGACTGCGACATGTGCTACTCACTAGAGAACGTGTCCTGCATGACCACGTTGAGAAGGGCCCCCCGGAGTAATTGCTGGCGGGACTGACGGGTGAAGGTCCCCACTGCGGTGACGTCACGGATAGTGGGCAGAGTCCAGCAGTGGACAGAGACATGTGCTACTCACTAGAGAACGTGCCCTGCATGACCACGTTGAGAAGGGCTCCCCGCAATGACATTAAATAATAAATGGACGCACAGAGCCAAACAAAAAAACCAAGAAAAGTGGCACTAAAAGTCATTTCTATCATGTTTCAGTTGAAGCTAATAACGCTCACAATAAACTATAATAAAAAAAACTCAAAGAATAAAAAACTTTGTGAAGTGAGCAATAAGTGTCAAATTTGCGAACAACACCGCAAAATAGTAGAAACTTTTTATGTTTAAGGAATAATGATGCTATACCGTAAGGTGACCAAATGTCAACTGTCAGAACTGAATAGCGGAGCAAAAGGACCGCAATATTTACTTCTGCAGCCCATTTTTTGGGGCCATTTTTTTGAGCTGTTTGGGGATCCACTTATATATTCTAAATCAATGGCTCCCCGCAGTAGTTGCTGGCGGGACTGACGGGTGAAGGTCCCCACTGCGGCTAGCGTGACGTCACGGATAGTGGGCAGAGTCCAGCCGTGGACTGAGATATACTTTTCTTCCCGCTACCTATTTACGTTTATTTTCTAACATCTATCTCGACCTCCACAAATTACTAACCATTGATTATTAAGTTACCCATATTGTCAAATTTGTAAATACTGTATGCTACTATACGTTTGACAGTTGTAATTGTGCTGTTTGTGCTTTTTCTTGGCCCTGGGCTCTACGGAAGACCAGCACTCTGACATGCCTAGGTATGCCAGAGCATATGCTGAGTAGAGTCCATTTGCAGCCAGTATGACAGCACCAACATATTGTATTGTTAGATTTTTTTTTTAATGTAATTTTTCTCTTATTTTATTATTATTCTTTTTTTTTTGTTTCTATTGTGTGTGTTTAGTAATTAAGTTATTTTGATTCATGTTTTGGTGCTGTACCTTTGGCTCAATAAATCATTTTCTATTCTATTCTATTCTATATGTGCTACTCACTAGAGAACGTGCCCTGCATGACCACGTTGAGAAGGGCCCCCCGGAGTAATTGCTGGCGGGACTGACGGGTGAAGGTCCCCACTGCGTGACGTCACGGATAGTGGGCAGAGTCCAGCATTGGACAGAGACATGTGCTACTCACTAGAGAACGTGCCCTGCATGACCACGTTGAGAAGGGCTCCCCGCAATGACATTAAATAATAAATGGACGCACAGAGCCAAACAAAAAAAACCAAGAAAAGTGGCACTAAAAGTCATTTCTATCATGTTTCAGTTGAAGCTAATAACGCTCACTTACAATAAACTATAATAAAAAAAACTCAAAGAATAAAAAAACTTTGTGAAGTGAGCAATAAGTGTCAAATTTGCGAAAATAGTAGAAACTTTTTATGTTTAAGGAATAATGATGCTATACCGTAAGGTGACCAAATGTCAACTGTCAGAACTGAATAGCGGAGCAAAAAGGCCGCAATATTTACTTCTGCAGCCCATTTTTTGGGGCCATTTTTTTGAGCTGTTTGGGGATCCACTTATATATTCTAAATCAATGGCTACTCACTAGAGAACGTGCCCTGCATGACCACGTTGAGAAGGGCCCCCCGGAGTAATTGCTGGCGGGACTGACGGGTGAAGGAGGCCCCTACTGCGGCTAGTTTGCGTGACGTCACAGCGGAGAGGAGGGCTGCCGCGCGAAATGTCCCGAACGCTTGTCTGTAAAAAGTATCAAAATAAATATATGTCATGAGATAATCCTACACAGATCGTCATAGTCCCATAGCAAACTCAAATAAGGATTACGTTGTGAGTAAGCTATGATATAGATACCTAAATACATTAAAATTACGCAGGTATGACTGAAATCTACGACCAAGACCACCGGGGGATGGGCAACAGCATCCGTAAAGCGCGTTGGAGACACTGCGATCGCCAACCCGCTTCCCCAGCGTGGCGATTATGGGCAATTACCTCCTAATACGTCCATACGCATAGTCTGCTTACATGCACGATTTAATTATTGTTCTTGTGTGCTTATTTGTAAAATGTGTAGGTATATGTCCATTGGGCTTGTAATGAATAAATTTTATTTCATTTCATATTGTATTAGGTTTATTGAATATCGCCAATCAAAACTTTGACGGACCAATAGTAACTATTTATAAATGGCGGCTTATGTTTTTATAGGTTGATATTGAAATTTATTATCGTGATGCATTGAAGAGGGGGTGACACTTGTCAACTAAAATTCAAGACCGTTTTTGAAAGGCAATCTAGTATGGCGTGCGGCTCCCATGTTTTATTTGTTCGTAGTATGTAAGTGTTTTGGTTTAATGAACTGAACTTGCATAACATTTCCAAAAAAAATAAAGTAAGTAAGGAGAGGCCGTTGTTCAGCAGTGGACAGATACAGGCTGATGTCATCATCATCATCAGCCTATATTAGTCCACTGCTGGACGTAGGCCTCTCCTATTACCTATGCGTACGAACGCTTTAGGAGGTAAATGCCCTTAATCGCCACGCTGGGCAAGCGGGTTGGCGATCGCAGTAATGTGTTCACTATGACGACGCTGCTCTACGATAAATAAATGGTTAATGACACTTCAATCCCTTAGTCGACTCTTACGACACGGGAAGAGTTGGGGTGGTGACAAATGTATTCTTACTGCTGTCACCACAGGCTGATGTATAGACCCCGGATTGTTGTGGCGGTGACGTCACAATAGGGTGATTTGGGGAGTAAATGGAATGGTAGAACAAAATGATACGTAAATTATAAGATAAGATAAAAATTTGTATTATTTTACCAGAGAAAAACATAATTTCGGGCGCCCGTCTCTTCGCATAATGTTCATTGTGCAGAAAATGTTTTGGCCGAAACATTTGGCATATTGTTGAATGGCATAATAATCGTTTCGCCGAATTATTTTTATACATACACATATAGAAGTCCTAAAGTATGTTTTTCCGAATATTCGTATGCCGATTTTTAAATTATCTAAAATGTAATATTACTAATATTGATTGTTATAAAAAATATTTTGCATTATTATTAGAGTGGCTAAAATAACAGCACTAGTTTTTTAAACTAACTTAAACTACATAAATATTAAGTTGTCACGTCTATCAAATGGAATTAGCTATTTGTAGATAACCTGATTGCAGAAAAAAGAGAGGGGCAGGACCGATACGGTTAAGTTAGGTTAAAACATTAATCTTAGACATTTTACAATACAAATACTAGGTCTGCTCCAGCTGCTAGGAGAAATATCAAATAAGGGGGGCTCGGGGGGCGAAGCCCCCCGCATGCAAAAGAAAAACATTTCAAAATCATGTAATTCACCTGGATAGGTTCGTTAGGTATCTTTTGTCCCTTAGAGCGGAAATAGGAGCCCCGCTAGGGGCTCCGTCGACATGTTGGCGGATCGTATTTCATTTTAGTAGGCGTTATGTTTAACAGCAATTTTAGAATTAACAATATTAGGATCATCAGACATATGCATAATACAATTTCGGCAAAGGAATCTTAGACACAATAAGCATTAGGATGAATAATGTTTCGGACAAACGACTTTAGGCGCAAAAACTTTGTCACATGAAAAATATGCGAATCAATAATTCGGCGAAACAATTTTCGGCGTAAAATTCTTATGCGACATAATATTCGGAACAATATTTTTATGCGATTCGATATGGACCCCATAATTTCATTTACTATACGTAATAAATTTGAATTAAATCACAATATTTTTTTTCCAGTGAATTGATCAATATTTTTTTGAATTAATTTTACTAGTTTTCGACAAAAAAACTGACCGGTCAAATAATCAATACGTTCCACTGTTCCAGTCAGAAAATGTGTGGGTACGCTACATAAATATTAGAATAAACTTTATATGCATAATCATTATAATCACTGTATGCAAACAATACAGACCTATATGAAGTTTGACCTTAAAGGGTTTAGCAGCCTTACCGAACAAGTGGTGCCTTTCCCCACGGATGAGGTCAATATTTTAGGTGGTGTACTAGCAGGACCTAAGAATACTCCATGCTTAATATCAGCTCTAGATCTTCTTTTGTTTCAGAGTTATTCAAGATAATGTAAAATGTACAGGGTGCCGTTGAAAGTGGCATATTTCGTAAACTGTTCAAGTTAGATCAACCAAACAAAATTGTGTTTGATAACAATAAAATAAACTACAAAATGCATATTTTTAACCTGCATCTTGTCCTTATTTTTCATAATAAAAAAAGGTTTCTTGTTTTTTTTCCATTTTTTTTTTATTTCACGCAAAGGTACACCTACAAAAAAAATATGCATACATAGCCACTAATGTCCACTGTATACATAAATAAAAATATTTCCGTAAATCATCGTGCGTCAGGCCAAAAAAAAATTTTTTTCAGAAGTTATCGTTACTGGCATACAAATAAAGTACCAGTGCAGTGTGAACATAAGTTAGTGTGTAGGTATACAATCTCTCGACACTTACCATACAAAATATCATTGACGTAAATTGACTTATTAGTACATTTGCTTTATAAAAGAGAGATAAACATTTGACACATAGTATTGTTTTCTACATTTGATTTGTTGCATTTTCTGTAGGAAAATGGAAAAAATTAAGTGTAAGTCTTGTGAAAAAACGTTAAAAAATATATGTGGAAAGAAAAAATGCATACAAACTGGACAAGAGGCTGATTTATACAGGGTGTGGCCTGTAACAGGAGCAAAAAATCAAATGGAAGACTCCTCTGACTGCCTCTAGTTATTCGCAAAAGGTCCCAGTGTTTTAAAGTTATCCATTAAGGAGAAACAGTATGTTAAAGTTACGACCTATGAGTGATGTATCTAGGTATCACAACATTGTACCTTATTAATGATTAAACATATTGGTAGTTCAGTGGACATAAAACTAAATGAGCTAAAAAGTTTTTTTGAACTCATGGTTTTTTAACTGGTTTAGCAAAAAAAATTTTTTTTTTGTATGACACCGATTTAACTTTTTTGGTATAAGTCAATTTACGTCAATGATATTTTGTGCGGTAAGTGTCGAGAGATTGTATACCTACACACTAACTTATGTTCACACTGCACTGGTACTTTATTTGTATGCCAGTAACGACTACTTCTAAAAAAAATTTTTTTTTAGCGTGACGACCGATGATTTACGGAAATATTTTTATTTATGTATACAGTGGACATTAGTGGCTATGTATGCATATTTTTTTTGTAGGTGTACCTCCGCGTGAAATAAAAAAAAATATGAGAAAAAAAAACAAGAAACCTTTTTTTATTATGAAAAATAAGGACAAGATGCAGGTTAAAAATATGCATTTTGTAGTTTATTTTATTGTTATCAAACAAAATTTTGTTTGGTTGATCTAACTTGAACAGTTTACGAAATATGCCACTTTCAACGGCACCCTGTATATTTTACATTATCTTGAATAACTCTGAAACAAAAGAAGATCTAGAGCTGATATTAAGCATGGAGTATTCTTAGGTCCTGCTAGTACACCACCTAAAATATTGACCTCATCCGTGGGGAAAGGCACCTCTTGTTCGGTAAGGCTGCTAAACCCTTTAAACTGTTTGCTTTATTTGCAACTGCATGTCACATAATATGTAATTTCTTATATTAGTTATATTATTTATTTATTTATTTATTTAACCTTTATTGCACAAAATAAAACTTGATGTACAAAAGGCGGACTTAATGCCATAAGGCATTCTCTACCAGTCAACCTTTAGGCAAAGCAGAGAGATTGTGGGCGGTGCAACTAAAATAATATAAACTTACTAAAAAGAAGCACTTATGCATGAATTAACACATATATTCCATATATAAATACACTACTTATATTCACTCCATATAAACTCTATATACATACATACATAAAATACTATATACATAAATACATATAGAAGAGGACGAAACAAACAATCAGAGACTCTAAACTTTTTTAATTCTGCTAGCAAAGAAAGAGCGCACAGATTTTTTAAAAGAGAACTTATGTGTGGCATTTTTTATTTTAAGTGGAAGTTCGTTCCAGAGACGCGCTGCCTGTACGGCGAAAGAGTTTGACATGAACCCAGAACGATGAAGAGGAATGGACAGCGACATGTTGCCAGAAGAACGAAGTTGACGGTCGCGACTAGCGCCGTAGTAATTGAAAAGGGATTTGAGATATTATCTTATCTTATAATTTACGTATCATTTTGTCCTATCGTTCCATTTACTCCCCAAATCACTCTATTGTGACGTCACTGCCACAACAATCCGGGGGCTACAGTGATGTATGATGGTATAAAGGTAGACTTACTGTAAGCGCGCTTCATCAGGACATATGCTGGAGACGGTCGTCTCGAAGTTCTTCAGCTTCCTGTTAAACGCGATTCCATCTTCGCCAGGCGAGAACTGTTCTAGCTGAGAACAATTCACTGATTAAAATATGGGAAACAATTATCCTCCTACGACCCACCATTGTTACTTTTCTTATTTTTAATTTCAACCTTGTGCTATATATAAATGGGTAAGCATTTCGTTTGTCTCAAAAAGCAATGAAAAAAAAAAGAAATTGTACTTTAATTGGTTCATGAAAGATTGATATTGGATTGCAACAACTATGTACAATGTCCTAATGCGTCTATACGCATAGTTAATAGGAGAGGCCTACATCCAGCAGTGGACTAACATAGGCTGATGATGATGATGATGATAATGATGTACAATGTACATTGGATCTTTCGAGGGTATCCTCGTCCTGCAGTGTTATTCACTAAGGAAACCGCCTTGCTGTCAGCGCTGTCTCAGCGCTGCGGCAGCGTCGAGCTAAAAACGGTATTCACTAATGTACTTTAAACGACACTAGTGCTCGGCGACGAATGCGGCGTGAGCTAGAACTACACCGCGTCGAGAGTTTGACGTTCAATGTACGAACTTCGTATTCTCTAACGAAAAACAGTGACGAACTCGCCCACAACCTCGCTCACAGCCTCGATTCCTAATGTCAAATAAAACAGCTAGGATGTTAGACAAGGCCGTCTCGACGACGAGCTCGTTGACGAACGCAGCGTCGAATGTGCGAATAGCATAGCTGCCTGTCATACTAAGTTTAAGCTATTGAAATCCAACATTCTTGCTCACCCATTCCCTAACGTATTTCGATTCAAATATCTTAACGGTTGATTCCGA
>JALPQI010006139.1:0-63249 GCA_025490895.1 Thaumatotibia leucotreta
ATTGGAAATGAAACACATTTCGAACAAAAGGTTTATTTGCAGTGTTCGCAACTTCCTTAGAAAGTAACTGTACATAAGACAAGAATGGCTATAGTCACAACGTACAGGCCTACTACCGCGAAAATCGAAATTCGTACATTTCGAGGATTTTTCTCTGTCACTCAAACGAAGGTGTCATTAGAGTGAGAGAGACAAATCCTCGAAATTTCATCATCCTCGTTTTTCGCGGTAGGGCCGCAGAAACTACAACTTAATATAAAAATGGAACTTAATATGGGCCAATCAACTTTTCGTCGACACTATTTTGTCCCGTAACGCAGGTGACAATTTCATCAAGTTTGCTAGAAAAAATGCTTATAAATTGTAGATACGTGAGACCTCACACAAGTTCACATCGATACATTTAGGTTCCAACGGTTTTTCATTGTAAATGTGTGTATAGTATTCATTGACGTACATTTGTAAGTTCATGAAAAGTAACGCAGGAGACAGAAAATATGTCGATGTTAAAGTTGATTGGCCCATATTCAGTAATCAAATAAATAGGCAGACTGTAATGTAAAGTCGAGTTCATAAATATATGAGCAAATCCAAGGCTTCAAAAATAAATGAGCCTAGAAAGGTTCACAAGTATCTGAACAGATTTACCAATCAAAAATATGTGTACAGTTGTACATTACTTGTCATATTAATCTGTGCTTCCATTAATATGTAAGTAACTGAAAAGTGATACATAATGCTTTGGTTTTGCTCATATATTTATGAACTCAACTGTACCTAGCCCTGTAATGTAACGGTATACCTAGGCACATAATATACGGCTATGTACGAGGCTTGCGTTTATAAAATGTTTATTTAAATATTTTTTTCTACTTTCGTACTTTTATTTGTCATTTACATGGTTGTGAACACACCTTTAAACCCCTACCTTACAGATGTCAAGATAAGTTTATATTGTCTATTCCCTATAAACGCATTCGGGTATAAACGCAGTGCGTTTTTTGCATTTTAAGACACCTCGTGTATACAAGACTTAATGTAATACATGGCTGCCAACCTAATTTTAAATGTCATTTCTGATGAACAGTAAACCATAGAGGAACTTTCTTTTTTAATTTTGACGTCTCCCGCCCGACCTTATTGGTTAATTAAATTGTGTTTGACTATGAATATTTCTCAAAATTGCAATTTTATTTGAAAATAAGTGTGTGGTGTCTCAAATTGTTACCCACGCTCTCTTAAACAAGGATTGCATAAAACACTATAAAACAATCGGCTGAATTATTATTATGATTAGATTAGTCACAAGTTCTATTGAAAGGACTATAGATAAGACAAGAAAGTACAAAATAAACAGGGTGATTGGGCAATTCCACGCAAGAGTGTAATGTACGTGACCAATTTCTAGCGTGTTTATTTATTAATTATGCAAATTCTACTGTTATTATATCTAGATATCAAAATGATACTTATCTAGATATAATGTAACATTAGCGTTTTGTATGGAGAATTTTGTGAAAAGTCTATTTTTCAAACAATGAATTTTGTGTATAATATTTTAATGTCAAAATCAAATTTTGCCAGTAATACTAGACACTACTAAGGCGTGTTTTGTATATCTCTATTTTATAAAACAAGGTACTATCATACATTTATATCTATTCGAAACATATGAACTGGCAGCATATGGCAAGAATTGTTTTCAAGGCTTATTTATTGCTTAGGAAAAAAAAACAAAATTTTATTAGTGTAATAAAACCTTTGTTACACAGTGCACTATTGAAAACAAAAAAAGTTACTAATTCAATAATAAAATTAGGGACGAACTAAAGTCCATGACCAAAAACGCCAATTTCATAGGTACCTACTTAAACTTGGATCATAAGTAAATTATCACACCTGTTCGGTAAGTGCGCCAATGCGCTGCGGCGATGCGCGCCGTAGATGCGTCATTACACCCTAGGGCTGTCAAGGATTTTCATACAACATTACGTCGCACTAGCGTGGCACTAGATTTCATCCCTGATTTTGAGAAATTATTTATACCATTTTAGAGTAGTTTTGTGAAAATATATTGTTTTATTTATGTTTTTTGCTTCACAGGTGTGATGAAAAACATTACAGTGGCACGGGCGGTACAAAAATTATGAACTCGTGTGTAGTAAAGCCCAAGCAAACATTCACACTCGTTCCCAAATTCTTATTTACCGCCCTTAATACACAATGCACTAAAACAGACGATGAAAAGCTCACTTTCATTACAGTTACATGCATTTACCCCTTTAGTTATAAATAATAAATAAATAAATATCTTGGGACATCTTACACAAATCGACCTAGTCCCACGGTAAGCTCAATTAAGGCTTGTGATGTGGGTACCAGGGGACGATATATATAATAGATAGATACATATAGATACTTAAATACATAGACAGCCATGACCAAGGAACAAATATTTGTGATAAATAAATACACAAATAATGCCCTCGCCGGGATTCGAACCCGGAACCTCCAGCTTCGTAGGCAGGGTCACTACCAACTAGGCTACGGAGGCTGACAAATTATATTATAAGGCAACGAAATGTCGTATTCAAATAAACAGGCGATAGGCAGACTGAAATGTACCTAGCCCTGTAACGGCATAGCTAGGCAGTAGGCACATAGTACATTATATACCGGCTATGTACGAGACGTGCGTCACGGCTCGCGCATGCGCCGGCACCCGATCGATTCTCGACACAGACTTTGTTTGGCACATGAGTTTACTTTACTTTTTTTAAATGGGTGGATAAACTTTTTATGTTATTACCATGGTTTTATGCAAAATTAATATTTTAACCTATATAATGTCCCACTGCTGAGCACAGGCCTCCTCTCATATATGAGTGGGATTAGGCTATAGTCCCCACTCTGGCCCTAAGCGGGTTGGGAATTTTATACCTTTGAATTTCTTCGCGGATGTATGCAGGTTTCCTCACGATGTTTTCCTTCACCGAAAGCTAATGGTAAATATCATCTGATATTCCGTACATAAGTTTCGGAAAAACTCATCGGTACGAGCTAGGATTTGAACCCACGACCTCCAGATTGAAAGTCAAACGTCTAAACCACTGAGCCACCACCGCCTCTTATGCAAAATTATGCTACTTAAATTATGACAGGGGTAGCCCATTTAAAGGGTCCACGGAATGAACATGTCTAGTCAATTCAAATTACAGTAAATAAGGTGTGAATTTGGCCTGATTTTTTTTGGGCTTTGGACATGTTTTTTCCGTGGACCCTTCATTTATGCTCGATTTCACAAAACTTTTATTAGGCTTACTCTTAGATAGTAGTGTCAAATTACTATGGAGTTTTGACATTACTATCCGAAAGTAAGTGTTATTCTTCGAATAAAAATTTGGTGAAACCGAGCCTTAGGAAAGGGCTTATTAAAACCAGAAAAACGCACGTTTGCATATAGGTAGTTTAAGTAGCAAAAATTTTCATAAAACCAGCGTTACTCAGGTGACCGTAACGATGGTAATAACAGACAGAAAAAAGTTGATTCAGTGACATCCGACATCCTTCCGACAGCCAGACATAGTTTAGTTAATAGTGATTTACGAAGCCGGAGGTTTTGGAATCCTGGCGAGATCATTTATTTGAATTGTTTGTGTAGTAATCATCACAGAAAATTATTTACTTAACTTGTTTAGGGATCATTTTTTTTTTTTTTATGCTATAGGGGGCAAACGAACAGACGAATCGCCTGATGGAAAGCGATTAACGTCGCCCATGGACACCCGCAACACCAGAGGCGTCGCAAATGCGTTGCCGGCCTTTAAGGTGGGAGTACGCTCTTTTCTTGAAGGTCATCCATTAATCATCATCACATCACACCTCAAGGGGGAGGGAGGGGGTCCACAAAATGTGGCATATCGTGACAGGGTCCCTGGGAGAAGTTCCGTGTTTGTTACCTCACAAGTTTTAGTAGTTTTTTACAGGGATCGGAACCGTTCTCGATTAACCATTTGATATTGTTCTTTAACCGTTATTAATTCCGTTCGTATTAGTAACGGTTAACTACGATAAAGGTTTTGTAGATGAACACAATATTTCTGGTTCACAATATTCAAGATGAACGGAAAAATTCCGTTCTTTGACATAACGGTTTTGACAAGAACATTATATGATTTATATGAAAGAACAAAACTTTTCTGGTTACCGTTACTAGAGATGAACGAAAAATAAAGTTCCGTGAACCATTATTAAACTGTTCGCGATGACGTAAACATGCCGCCACTCGCTCTCTCTTTTCCACGCGAATATAGTTCGTATTTTTATTTCATTTGACTAGCCATTTAGGTTTGACGTGTGGTATTAGCCGAATGATGAAAAAGGTTTAAATTGAATTAAGTGAAAGGATGCAATATGTGCTAGCAATTCTGGCGCCTCCTAGCGCCGTCGACGGGAACTTGCCTGGAAATTGGTTACCTGACAACGAGTTGTTGACTGAGATGTCAATGTTTTTTCCGACATAATGTTTATATTTCATTATCATTAAAATTAAGTTTTGAGTATTAAGTTAAGCTGACGTCTAATGATATACATAAATAATTATGTTTATAATGGTAAGTTTGTGAACTTTCTGATTAGTAGATATTTCTTTCTATGTTAATTTTAGAGTTTAATGAGAAGGAGGTAAGACGGAGGAGTAAGACGCCCGATGTTGGTCTACTACCGGCACCTGTCTTGTAATATCGGCTCGGCTCCTTGGTAAATAAATATATATACTTACTATAACCTGCACTTATTGCATTCATACTCCTAATAGTACCTACGCAGTTATGGGTGCATACCACTCGTCTGAATAGTCAACATAGTGATAGGTACGATACGTGAATTGCTCAAGAAGACAGTTGCAGTTCCTATTATTTCCCTTAATGGAACCCCGATGCTTGGAGTCGCGTTCTATTGGCGTCAGGTGAGCTTAGCACAACTAGCAATATGCGTTGCTGGCTACATTCCGCCGGACGCAAAATGACTTTGTCCCATAATTACGTATGTTGTTTTGTTATGAATTCATTATATCGTAACTGTGGAATGTCTTCTCAAAAGGGCTTATTTCCACTTTGTCAATAGAGATAATTTCTCTTATGGAAATATAGAAAAAATAATCCTTATTGCCAGAGTAGAAATAAGCCCTTTTGAAAAGACACAAAGCTGAGTTTACACTTGCAAGTTATTGCCGCAAGTTTTTAGACGCAAATCATCATCATCATCAGCCTATGATAGTCCACTGCTGGACGTAGGCCTCTCCTATTTACTATGCGTATAGGCGCATTAGGAGGCAAATACCCATAATCGCCACGCTGGGCAAGCGGATTGGTGATCGCAGTAGTATGTCCACTATGATGACTCTGCTGCCCATCATCAATCTTTTATCAAATAATAGTCAGTGACACTTCAATCCCTTAGTCGACTCTTACGACACCCACAGGAGGAGTTGGGGTGGTGACAAAATATATTCTTACTGCCATCACCACACGGCAAATATTGGTAGGAATTAGTGGCAAATATCTACAACTCTTTTTTTCAAAACTTGCAGGGTCGCGTTTTATAAAGTTACAATTTACAATTTGCCGTTTGTCTCTCTTTCTAGCCAATATATTATGTGCGTGCGTTAGAGAGGCAAACAGCGAAATTGTAAAATGAAACTTTATAAAACGCGACCCAGGTCTAAACTCGGCTTAGCTCGTTACTTCCGCAGTTGTGATCTTGAACTCTATTAACATCGTAGTAAAGTTCAAATTTAAACGAACATTTCTTTGGCGAATGAAAGTATATTTTCTGTTTATCTGTCCATCCGTCTGTCTGTATGTCTGTTTGTTTCTCTGTCTGTCTGATTGTTTGTCCGTCCGTCTATACGGTCATTTGTTTCCGCAAAGAAACGTGTTTCGACCAGATAGTATTCGAAATTATTGCTTTTACAATTATTCTGGGTGTATTTCTTAGGGTTCTGTAGTAAATTAGAAACCGTCACAGATTCGCCATGTGCATCCACCTGTCTTTCTGTATGTTTGTCTGTCTGTCAGTCTGTTTGTCTGTCTGTCTGTATGTCTGTCTGTCCGTCCGTTTGTTTCCTCCAAATTATTGCTTTCTCAATTATTCTGGGTGTAAGTACTTTTTAGGATTCTGTAGTAAATTAGGAACCCTTGCATTTTTCATCCATCCCTCTGTCTGTCTGTCTGTCTGTCTGTATGTCTGTCTGTCTGTCTGTTTGTAAGTCTATCTGTCTGGCGGTCTGTCCGTCTGTCTGTCTGTTCATCTGCCGATCTGTCTGTCTGTCTGTTTGTCTCTCTGTCTGTGTGTCTGTCTATCTGAACGGACTGACTATCTGTACGTCCGTCTGTCCGTCCGCTTGTTTCCGCAAAGAAACATATATCGACCGGTTATTACTTGAAATGGTTGCCTTTTCAATTATTCTGGCTGTAAGATATTTTTAGGGTTCTGTAGTAAATTAGGTACCCTTACATTTTCGCCATGTCCGTTTGTCTGTCTGTATGTCTGTCTGTCTGTTCATCTGTCGATCTTTCCGTTCTGTCCATCCGTTGTCTGTCTGTTTGTCTGTCGGTCTGTCTGTCTGTGCGTTCGTCTGTCTGCTCGTTTATTTCTGCAAAGAAACATATTTCGACCGGATATTACTTGAAATGTCTGTCTGTCTATATGTATGTCTGTCTGTTCATCTGTTCATCCCTCTGTCTGTCTGTTTGTCTGTCTGTCTGTCTGACGGTCTGTCCGTCTGTCTGTCTGTTCATCTGTCGATCTTTCCGCCCGTCTGTCTACCTGTCTGTCTGACGGTCTGTCCGTCTGTCTGTCTGTTCATCTGTCGATCTTTCCGTCTGTCTGTCTGTTTGTCTGTTCATCCGTCGATCTTTCTGTCTATCTGTCTGTGTGTCTGTCTATCTGTCTGTGTGTATGTCTGTCTGTCTGTTCATCTGTCCATCCGTCTGTTTGTCTATCTGTCTGTCTATCTGTCTGTGTGTTTGTATGTCTGTTTGTCTGTCGGTCTGTATGTCTGTCCGTCCATCTGTTAAATCGTTTATTTCTGCAAAGAAACATATTTCAACCGGATATTATTTAAAATTGTTGCCTTTTCAATTATTCTGGCTGTAAGTACTTTTTACGGTTCTGTAGTAAATTAGGAACCCTTACACTTTCGCCATGTCCGTCTGTCTGTCTGTATGTCTGTCTGTCTGTCTGTTAATCTGTCTATCCGTTGTCTGTCTTTTTGTCTGTCGGTCTGTCTGTCTGTCTGTCCGTCCGTCTGTCTGCCTGTTTATTTCTGCAAAGAAACATATTACGACCGGATATTATTTAAAATTGTTGCCTTTTCAATTATTCTGGCTGTAAGTACTTTTTACGGTTCTGTAGTAAATTAGGAACCCTTACATTTTCGCCATGTCCGTCTGTCTGTCTGTCTGTCTGTCTGTTCATCTGTCTATCCGTTGTCTGTCTGTTTGTCTGTCGGTCTGTCTGTCTGTCTGTCCGTCCGTCTGTCTGCCCGTTTATTTCTGCAAAGAAACATATTTCGACCGGATATTACTTGAAATGTCTGTCTGTCTGTATGTATGTCTGTCTGTTCATCTGTTCATCCCTCTTTCTGTCTGTTTGTCTGTCTGTCTATCTGATGGTCTGTCCATCTGTCTGTCTGTTCATCTGTCGATCTTTCCGTCCGTCTGTCTGTCTGTCTGTCTGACGGTCTGTCCGTCTGTCTGTCTGTTCATCTGTCGATCTTTCCGTCCGTCTGTCTGTCTGTCTGTCTGTCCGTCTGTCTGTCTGTTCATCTGTCGATCTTTCCGTCTGTCTGTCTGTTTGTCTGTTCATCCGTCGATCTTTCTGTCTATCCGTCTATGTGTCTGTCTGTATGTCTCTCTGTATGTCTGTCTGTCTGTCTGTTCATCTGTCCATCCGTCTGTTTGTCTATCTGTCTGTCTGTCTGTCTGTGTGTTTGTATGTCTGTTTGTCTGTCGGTCTGTATGTCTGTCCGTCCGTCTTTCCAACCGTTTATTTCTGCAAAGAAACATATTTCGACCGGATATTATTTAAAATGGTTGCCTTTTCAATTATTCTGGCTGTAATTACTTTTTACGGTTCTGTAGTAAATTAGGAACCCTTACATTTTCGCCATCTCCGTCTGTCTGTCTGTTTGTCTGTCTGTCTGACGGTCTGCCGTCTGTCTGTTCATCTGTCGATCTTTCTGTCTGTCTGTCTGTCTGTCTGCCTGTCTGTCTGTCTGTCTGTTCATCTGTCGATCTTTCTGTCTATCTATCTGAGTGTCTGTCTGTGTGTCTATGTGTCTGTATGTCTGTCTGTCTGTTCATCTGTCCATCCGTTGTCTGTCTGTGTGTTTGTCTGTCGGTCTGTATGTCTGTCCGTCCGTCTGTCTGCCCGTTTATTTCTGCAAAGAAACATATTTCGACCGGATATTACTTGAAATGATTGCCTTTTCAATTATTCTGGGTGTAAGTACTTTTTATGGTTCCGTAGTAAATTAGGAACCCTTACAATTTCGTCATGTCAGTCTGTCTGTCTGTTCGTCCGTCCGTCTGACTGTCTATCTATCTGTTGGTTAGTCCTTCTTTCCATCCATCTATTCTTGGATCCGTCTAGAAATAGAAATAATTCTTAACAAACAATGTCCAGTAACAAAAAATAAAAATAAATTATGCGTTATTTCCGCAATTGTGATTAAGAACTCTGTTAATAACATTTTAGAATTCAAATTTAAACGAGCTTTTTTGTTACTGGCTGTGAAAGCGTTAACACTTTTTTCGTTAAAAAAAAAATTGTTATGATCGGGCGTAGTTCAAATAAAAAAATAAAAAACCCTTATAGTTTCGCCATGTCCGTCTGTCCGTCTGTCTGTCCGTTAGTCCGTCTGTCTATCCGTCAGCATACTCCTCTAAGCATGGTGCTAGAGTGTGTCAGCGCTCTATCACTCTTCATCTATCGTTTCGTGCGGTAGTCCGTCTGTCTGTCCGCCCATTGCTTAGATCAGTGACCATTTGCAATTAGTTGTAGGTATACATATTAGGTAGGGCTTGTCCATTAATCACGTCATACGATTTTGGTATGTTTTAAACCCCCCCAGCCCCCATGGTGATAATTGGTGATATTTTCAGGACCCCCCCCCCTAGCCAATATCACGTGTATTTTTTTGCCAACTGAAGTAGTCCTTTTAATAACACTTGAATTTACGTACTTGTTTGCCAACTACGAGCTAAATGATCGCGAAGTTTTAAAACTTAGTATTTAAAAAGTATTTTATAAAAAAGTAAAGATTTTTTTATCCAGACTCCAACAAATGCTCGGCCACAGCACACCTATTCGTTTGACGCTTTTTAACAGCCGTGATATGTTCCTTGACCCTTTCCGCTATGGTGCGTTTAGTTTCCCCAATATAGGAACTACCACAGCTACAATCGATCTTATATAAACGCCCGGTGTGTGATAAGGTAAAACATCCTTAGGCGACCTTAGATACCTTAGATGCCGCCTTTGATAACGGCATATAAACGGTTGGTATGGAATACTTATTTAAAAGCGTACCTACTTTGTCCGTTACAGCCCTGACATAAGGCAAAAATGCTGGTCGCCTCGCAACATCTGAATGTTTCTTCCTCGGTATTTGTCTGGGTTGCCGTCTGTTCATTATGTAGCCATTTCTCTTCAGAACCTCATGAACGTGCGATAACTCAATTTCCAGAAATTCAGGGTCACAAAGGTCATGTGCTCTGTTCTTTAGAGAATTAACCACAGACTGAAGCTGCCGGGGTGGTGGTGAGACAGAGCGTTCAAATACCTGTCTGTGTGTGTGGGCTTCCTACTTATAAACAGTGTGCGCCAAAGAACCATCATCTCGACCTATCATCACCTTCACGTCCAGAAAAGGCAAAGTATGTTCCGATTCCAATTCATATGTGAATTTGACTTTAGTATGAATGGAATTGAGATACTAGAGTAATTGCTCAACTTCATGCTTGCCACCTCTCATAACGCAGAAGACATCATCGACATACCGCTTCCATAATTTCACTGCCCATGGTTGCAGATCTATGCTGGCTGGTTTACTAAAACCAGTGCCACAGGGCTACCCATAGCAACTCCGTCGGTCTGGAAATAATGCCCCCCCCCTCGATATAAAAAGTAGCTTCCTTCTAAACAATTCCGGAGCAAAACCATGACAGAACTCACTAATTATGATTTTGTACTTTTGTTATTTTTGATAAGAATTATAATTATAATGAATAGGTACCTTTAAATTTACTACGCCAATTGTGATAAATTGTTTTATGAAAAGCTGAAGAATACAAGCTTTTTTAAACTTTAGTGTCATCTTGATAGCGAGTAAGTCGACGACGTTACTTATTTTTAAACTTAACTAAAAGTTGTATTATATGCTTAAAATTAGGTAAATAAAAAATAATTATAAGCATTAAAAACTAATTTACTTTATTTTTTTACCAAACTCTATATTTAAAATCTTTATTTGCAAGTCTTCAACTATATTTTACCTATGACGAGTAAGCCAACCTTAACTAAGTTCACAAAATGACGAAAAAATCATAAGTCCTTTACAGTACAAAAGAACCAAGGCAATTTGTATCTTCTCTAGGGCCACACGGCTCACCCTGCATACGTTTTCGGATGGAATAAGTGAACGGTGGCCTGTAAAACAGGTTTGAAATGAAGGCTCGCGACGGCTCACCGGTGACCCCCGTGGCCCCAATGGTTCAACATGGTTAGGCTCACCGGTGACCCCTGTGGCTCCAATGGAAAGACTACATTTTTGGCGTGGCGTTCATCGTGTTAAGGTGCGTGCAAACCAAAAGAGCATTCGCTGTTCTATCCCCCGCTCTACGAAATCAACCAATCACGTTTTGTGTAACGATCGAATTTCGTAGAGTGGGAGGTTAGAATAGCGAATGTTCTTTTGGTCTGAATGCACCTATAGAAGGCGAGCAAAGTAATCTCGTTCTTGACCAACATTGCCCACCTCAATTTAGTGCTTAAAAATAGCTCGTATGACAATAATACTACGATCACAGAAGGTTTTTGGGCAATTCTACCATTTCATGTTTATAACTCAGGGATAAGTATAAACAATTTTGAGTAAATTGGTTGGGCAATGTTACCTACCCGTTTTCACTCTTTTTCATACAAGGTCCACTAACGCAATTCGCAAATGCTAGGGTTGTCACTTTTAAGTAGATATCTTAACTAAAGACGTTTAACTTTTGTTCAAAGTATTAATATACTAGTGAAGTAAAACAGTCCAAAATGTATTATTTGTTTTAATGCAATAATAATAAAACCATTTTTTGAATGAGAATCAAGATAATATTATATTGATATAAATATCAGCCCACTAACGAAGCAGCAGACAACGAAACTGACAATTGAGAGTACCTAAAGTTATTGGTTCCGAACATTTTGTACACGTAAAATAAAATAACGGAGTTATAAAAACGTAATTTACTGAAAAAACATTACCCTCCGCTATTTTCATAAAGTGGTAAAACTTGAAAGTGACAACTGTAGGCTATTTTTCATGATGGGCAATGTTTTCAATGTCCGTTTGCTAAAGTACTGGATAAAATTGCCCAAAGCCATAACTTATTTTCTGATTAGCTTTTTCCAATAAAACTACTATCAATGTAATCTACTGTTGTCATTTTATTACAGGTCATGGGTTTCTTTTTCATTTTATACCACCCTGTTTTGAAAAATTTATGTCTATATTTTGCCAAGATTTTGCCCGCCAAATAACCAACCTCACTCAAGAAGCTCTAGCAAACAACTAGATGAAGATAGACGCAAAAGTCATACTTGGTGTTGCTTCTCACATAATCTATTTTATACTAAAAATAGTTAGGCCGCCATAAGAATGTAATTTTTTTTAATCGCTCAAATCAAACTAATGAGGTGCCGTGTTCCACAGCCTTAGATACCATGGACCCTTTGATATGAAGACACCTGAATGGATGCCTTGGTATACCAGCATAGAAGAAAGTGGAAGATGCCATGCCAGAGGACCTAACCCGCGTATGTGCCAGCCATCCTGGAACCCTTTGATATAGCAAGAATCCTTTTCCCTTTGAGATAGCAGTGATGAGTATTTGTTGCGTTGCAACCTCAGTGCGCAAAAGTACTCGTTATCATCAGATCAGCTGCGGTCATATACTCATATGCTGACTCAGCGGCAGCGGTGAAACGCTGGAATGTGGAAGACCAAGCTAACCACGAATAAATAAATATGAATATATATAGTCTTTTTCCTTTTTTAGTTTTAGTAGGTACACACGCCAACCCAGTTAACTCTATCAAAGATTTCGATTCTGGACCGTGTACGTGTTTCACTTAGTCGATTTGACCAAACTTTGATTCGAAATATAACGCTTATTTTCGAATAGTCATGTCAAATCTCCATAGTACTTTAGCACTACATACATATATATATACATATATATATATATATATATATATATATATATATATGTATATGTATATGTATATACATATATATATGTATATGTATATATATATATATCTGAGAGAAAGCGTTATTCTTCGAATAAAAGTTTGGTGAAACGCAGCCTTAGTTTTATTTTCAGTGACGTCTCAATTGTTTTTTCTTAAAATCTTGAATTGGTCCCGATCTGTCTTTGTCACCCATTCTTGATTCGTCATTTTAACTGGGGTCAACTATATCAACTTTGGTAATTTGTTGTATTGTCTATTTCATATTGCTCATTTAAGCCTTCGTCAACATCTTCTTTGGGTGTGTTGCTCTAACTACTATCTTGCTATACTATATGCTAACTATAAAAAATTAGTGACACAATCAGAACGGCATCAATTTAAGAACTTGACATACGACGACTGAGAGTACAGTTCGTGAAATATAAATTGGTAACTTTCTACCTACATTATAGTAAAAATAAACGTTCAATTTATATTTCTCGAACTATACTGTACGCTTAGCACATGATTGCTATGTCAGTATGTTATCGCTACATGTATAGATTTTCTATCTTTTACCAACAATATGAATAAAAGGGAGATGGATAATCTATCTCGCGGCGACATATTGTCGCACTGATCCTGTGCTAAGTTTACTGAGACGAACCATGACGATACCGCTGTCAATACAATTTTTTACCTCATCATAACACTAACCTTTTCAATGCCACGGCAAAAACAGCAGCTGTCACTCCATCCACGCCACCAAAGTGTCACAAAGGAATTTGTCAAAAACTATAAGCAAGTGCGACTAGGTCTCTATTGATCTGTGACTTGTATATCGGTCTTTGGCGTTGAAACAGTGTTACCAACATAACCGTTATCGCCGTCCACAAGGTTTCAATTAGATTGGACAATGACTGATATATTGGTAGGTACTGATTAACAAGAGAGTTTCAACGCCAAAGACTATTTGTAAGTCACCATCCACAAAATAATATGTAACTATGCACGTGCGTAAAGTTCAAATTTAGCTTTTATAGTTTTACGTGGCGTTGAAAAGGTTGAAGCAAGTCACCAGTCTCACGACTCACCAGTCAGCTATTTGGAATATAGTTGATTTTTGTGGTAAAACATGTTAGTTTATTGGTGTCTGCAAATGACTTTGCATTTATTCGTAACTCTTAGACGCATCCAGTCCAATTGCCTTATTCATAAAACATCAAGACACATTAGTTAACGGTGTTGGCGATGAAATGATTATATGAACAGGTTGTGTAGCCAATATGCCAATCGCTAATGTTCAGTCGCGAACGAAACTCAACTGTCTTCGTCACACCAATAAGAAAGAGTGACAGAGAGAAAACTACGATACACTACCTGCTCAGCGTAGCGTAGCGATTGGCACCAAAGAGAATAAAACGGCACGTTAGCTAACATAGCTACGGACTCAGATCTATCGACCTCTTTTGAAAAGCAAGTTCAGTTTCTCAAAAGAGGTTGGTGACAGATTGCAAACTCTGAATTAACAAGCAACTCGCAGCTACGCGTCTTTTTTCAATTGTATAGATTAAAAAGAGAAGTGTGGCGGCAAGTTGATGTTAAACACAAGATATGCTAGCCTTGCTATAGGAATTAACGTGACTGTAATCATAACATTACCTCCTGATAACAGTAGGTAAGGACATTTTTTCGCCGCCAATGAATTGATATAACTGATAAAATATATGTTCGTTTAACACTACGAAGCTGATACTTACTTTGTTGAGTTAGTTGTTTACATGCAATTTGTTGCTTGGCGTGTGTTGCTCGCTTTTATTTTTTGACGTGGCGGTGAAAAGATGAACGAAAAGGTGCCACTTTGTCACTTAAATTGATGGCTTTTCCTTTTGACATAGGATTTAAAACAAATTGGCAGATTGTAGTGTATTGCGTCCTTTTTCCTTAACTACGTTCGGTTATGCGTTTAAATTTGGAACAGATTTTAAATTTCTAGTGGGTCTCTATTCCAGTATCCATAAATATTAAAATAGTAAACGACACGAAACGTCATTTCAATACGTTTTCCTTATACAAACCATACGACATTCAATCTCGATTAATCGGAGAATAGGCACCACATGTGATTGTCTATTTGTTCAAATCAATTTTGACAGGAAAACCACTATTATTCCGTTCCCAAGAACACTAAACGTAGCGTTCGCGGCCAAAAACGTTTGAAAGAACATTAACCGTAACGGAAACTTTATAAGAAGAACATGACATGACAGTTCATCTCTTACAACAGAATTAGGAAAACCGTTATTATTCCGTTCGTTGAGAACAGAATCGGCCATTAAGCGTTCCGTCAAAGAACATTAAGAAGTATCGGTTAATGAGAACAAAAACTTTATGATTATGGTTTGGGGTTGACGTATGGTAACGGTTTGAAAATAATAACGGTTTCCGATCCCTGGTTTAATTATCAAATATACAAAGAAAAATACGTAGTTTTTATTCTTTTTTAACTAACCGAAGTTTGAAAGAAGAGTTCTTTACAAAGTATAATATTCACTTTGTAGGGCTGATGCTTGAAAAGCAATTTTATAACTTATAAGACAATCTCTGCAGCGTTTGTTATGGGGGAGGTAACTAATGAAGAATAATGCTGTGTATAGGTAGTTCCACGAGAGTTGAGGTCACGCACACAACAAAATGTCATATAAACACAAGGGGAATTTGAAATTAGTGTTCCTTTTTTCGTACTGACAGCGAATCTAATAGCAACTGTAAGATTGGCTAAAAAGTTTGTTTAACGGATTTTCTTCAATATTTTGACGCAAGTCACGTTATGTCTTTCATTTATTCGCTAAATTTTTTGCAATTAGTACCTACCTACAGTCGAAGACAAAATAAGGGGTATACAAAAACGTTCAAAAATATGTCCCAGTGCACTCTAATTCTGTGTAATAAGAACGTCGTAACATATTTATGAACGGATTCTTTCGATACTTATTTTTGCAGTTGACTGTACTTGATAGTACTTAATTACAATTAAGATACAGGCTCAGCCTAGTTTAGAGCCCACTAGATAACGCTTGAAAATTGTAAACGTGTGCTTACGTTTGAATAAATTATTTGTATTTGTAATTTACATGTGTGTATTATCATTCCCCTCAACTCTAATGAAAGTAATGAAACTACCTATAAAATATGGTGGCCTACGAATAAATAAAACATAGAAGTAACACACCATGCAAAATGGCTTTTCAAAAACGTTCCTTCAATGCATCAGGCATATGAACTTCTATATCAACCTATATCATTTTTAATTTTTGTGTCTATTATGGACTGAGTCTGAAATAAATTATTTTAATTTCTATATAAACAAAACCCGTATTTAAAAACAGTTCTGATCCTGATCAGTTCATCAAACTTTCTTTATTGGCTTTATTTTAGTAAAATTTGTCAAATATCGTGTGCGGACATAGGTATACATATTGTAGATATTGTCGCAAAGCGTTTTTTCATCTAAGCATAGTTGTACAATAGTTTTTTGGGGCATTTTAAGCTCGCATTAGACGTCCACATTTGTAATTATGGTCGATGGTGCCACCTCAGGCCCAACCAATATCTATGAACAAGCAACGAGTAGCATTTGACGAGTTTTATCTATAATACTTTCTCGGCTTTGGTGAGAACAGCGCCTAAAGGGTTAAGGACAAAACACTACACACAATAAATTAAATCGGCGACACGTAAGGGCCTAAATCATGGGCGCGGAAATGAGGCCGTAACTTGGCGGAGGTCCAAATATTTATGGGACCTTTGTTCCTAATGTTGCGGATGAATCCCTTTAAATAACTGAATTTGGAGAGCTTTGTTTCATTTAAATATGGCTGTTGTTTCCGTGTTTATCTAAATAACGGAGTTGAATAAGTTGGATCATCCATAATTCTCACCTATCAGCAGTGTTTAGAATTATCCCCTTATTTATATATCTAGACAAACTTACGATAAGCAGCGTAATACACGGTACTATTAGTGCGTCAGCTGACAAGCAAACCTTACTACCAGTTTTTATACTCAACCTCGTATGTCTGTCTCGAATCAGGATTGAGATACGAGCTTTATTTCAAGCAGGTTTGTCTCATTCTACCAAACGGAATGTCAAATCGATACTTGACGTAACTTATGAACAAATTAGATTAGAAATTACATATTTGTCAGATTCATGTTGTTCTTCTCTCCGCTTGGTGGGGGGACGATATTCGAAAGAGTGCGGGACACTTTTGGATGTTAGCACTGAACCGGGGCCAATGGCGTACAGGAAGAGAGGCCTATGCTCAGCAGTGTATGATAATCAAGACGATGATGATGAACTATATGACATCGAATGTTTATAATTTACAGTATACAGCTGACTTACGGAGCCCAAACCTGGTCACTTACCGAGTTACAAAAGGTCAAGTTGAAGGTCTGCCAAAGAGCCATGGAGCGCAGCATGCTTGGAGTGAAACGGATTGACCGGATTCGTAACACTACCTTGCGTTCCAATACTCGTATTGCCGACGTAGAAGTAAAATCCACCAGGCTGAAATGGGACTGGGCTGGCCACGTTCACCGAATGCATCCACAGAGGTGGGCTAAAGTAGCTACGGAGTGGATACCGCAGCGAAAACGGCGTATTGGTTGGTCCAAGAAGAGATGGCGGGATGGCCTGGATGCATTTTCCAACAACTGACCAGAAATAGCCTTAAATCGGGAAGTTTGGAAATGTAAGGTGGAGGCCTTTGCCCAGCATTGGGACACAATAGAGGCTACTTAAAAAAAAAGTATATAAGTAGTGTGACTACATATTTACTGGGTCACAACGGTAGAACAGCGCTGGCTTTGCTAGCTACATGCTAAGTTGTGAGTGTTGTGACACTTGTGTCCCTTTTGTGGCAAGCTGTCATTCAGTGTTAATTTTTAAGTATGTCTTTCTCCACTGTGATTGTCAAAAATAAATTTCTTTCATTTCATTTCAAAACACCAATAAAAAAGTTTTTATTCACAAAAACTTTTGTTGGTGTATTTGTTTAATTCTGACGGATTTAGTACCTATACCTACTTTGTAGTAGAGTACGAGTAGCACTTTATTCAGTACCTATAAGAAACTTGTACCAAGTAGATCCCTGTCGCATGCCACTAATGAAATGGCGTGACCGGCACAAAATTAAAGGTTACAACCAAATTCCGGTTTCGCGTGACATGATTAAATGAAACCCGTTGACCTTCGATCTTTACAGGCTTCGTTAGAATTAAATAAATATATATAATATAATGCGACATTTTTTATAAAGGACCTGAATTGAACTTACCGTAGGCCTAGGTCTACGGTAAGCTCAATTCAGGCGTGTAATAAACTAAGCAATGATATAATTAAAATAAGTTTTTGTGTCTTGGAACGCCGCGTGGTGTTCCGGATACGATTCCTTAGTTTTACACCTAATATGCTGCGTTCCATAGCTCGCTGGCAAACCCCGAGTTTGAACTTCTGAGCTTCCGTCAAAGACCATGTCTGAGCACTGAGCTACTTAAATAAAAATAAATTAACGTGACTTAGGAAAATAAATTTTGATTTTTAGATTGACTATAGTCAATAGATACTGCCATCATGGCGAATTACGATTATGTATTGTCATTGCAAAACTATGGACTGTTACTTTGGGGAAATTATCCGTTGTGAATGAAGCCTTTCTTAGATATAAAAATGTGCATCCGTGTCATAGCCAATATCTGGGTACCTAACGACCACACGCCACTCTTTTACCATTATCATTATGCAAATGTATTGTTTTTACCTCGCGATTGAGTATTTGTAATTATGTAGGTACCAAAAATAAGAATTAAAATTTATTCATATTTAATGATTTCTTTTTTTTCAGGTAAGCAGACACACGTTTTAAAGCAAGATGCCGTTTGGTGAGCTTATATTTTTTTTATCACAACGTTGAAATCATATTTTTTTCATGGCACTTATGTTTAAAATATAGTTTCTTTCTGAATTTCATATAAAATGTGAAACGCCAATCATCGATGGTTTTTAAAATTTAAAGCCACATTGCATTCAAGTAAAATTATGCAATACGAAGAACTCAAGCAACACTAAACAGAGTAACGACATTAAATGATTCAGTAGCTCATTACCGTTAGCTAATAAACGTTTGTGTGTTAATGGTTCCTTGTAATAAACTTTAAGTGGGGTACAACATTAAAGAGCTTTTAAGCCAGGCCATGAAAATACATCAGTCAGGAATTTTGTAAAATAACCTGAAATAACTGATTCCCTCAATAATTTTTTATAACACCTTTATATTTTTCCAATGGATTTAGTAAAATTAGGAGGCACAACATATAAATCTCGTAAAGCCTTTGACTAATTTCTATGACGATATTACCTTTTGAAATGTTATCTTGTTTCAAATCATGAAAAGGAAAGAAATTATATTTAATTAACAAGACTTTAATATAACCCTACTCCAGCTTCTACATCTAAAACATGTATCTTAGCGATTTAGACCAGAACTAGAGTCAAAAGAGCTCATTGAAAAGCTGCAAAGAAGTTCATTCAACGTAATGAATCTTCAGCAAATACTCAACCTTACACGGAAATACAACTTTATCCGGTAAGGCTTAGAGCTCAAAACGCCCTTTTCTAAATCTAATAAACGACGCTGCAGGCGAGAAATTGAAATACCTTTGCAATTTAAATCGTATGGTTATATCTCTAAGATTTAAGATTGTATGGTGAATATAAAAAGATAACGGTAGGAAAAATGTCAGTTTCAATTATGGAGGTTGTGATTTGCAGAAGTTTTCTAGTGTTAATTGTATCGTCACTCTGTTGAGAATTTTAGAATTTTGCTTCGGTCACTATTGTCACGTAAAATTTTATTATTGTCAAGTTGAATCGAATTTATTTCTTTTTTATGTGTACTTGAACAGCAGCGATGTTAAATTAGCACGTAGTGATGAACTAAATTGCATTTTACCTTAAATTAATACTCTCCAAGCAATTTTAACCAAACCAAATAAAAAGTAACTTTTAAAGTAAATAAAAAATCTTATATCTTATATACATACTTCAATAAAGTTGAATATATCCTTTGAGTGAAATTCACATTTGTTTAATACCTTAAAGAAACAGATTCGTATCTAAGGTATAAGTTTGTTTGTTGTATCATTCCTGCCGGTCAATTTGCTCCTGTCATGTCCATACGTTTTGGAAATGTCAGCAAATTGGAAGTCAGGCGGAACCCTGCGGGCGGTCATAACTAGGAGACGTCGAAGTATAAAGATCTTATAAGATTCTCAGAAGACTGTAGATCATTCTATTTCTTCTTGGGACAAGAATTTGTGTTAGAATGTCCTGAATTTTATATGAGTCTTTTTGGGTTGAATAGTCTACTCGTATTTTGGTCATGTTCATTTTAAGTTACTATCTGATTCTACAGAAAAGTCGAAGGAACTGCTAGAAACAAAGTTTGAGGTAAATTATCTGTTGCCTGTGCTGTAAAATAAAATAACTCGATTAGAAACTTCGGTCAATGTTCTTTTGAACGAACTTTTTCGCCGATTTACACATATTGTCTTTATGTCACTGGGTAGCTGTTCAGCGTTTTTACGGCGTTTTTATTTCGAAATTGTCGTTCCATCAAGTATTTTTACAATGACCCTAAGAGTATTGTTTTAATGAAATGTAATTTAGTATTAATATCAAGTCTAGCATAATCAATGTTGTTGCCGCTTGACCTTCCGTTACGGTAGGTACTAATCGCGAGACGACAACGACGAATACGAGTGGTTCAAATGCTCGCCAGAGAATCACTCTGCAAATATTCATTTAAATAAAAGAAAATATATTATGTTGACTGTAAATGATTACCACTGCTTACCTTCAGGCATACTATTTGCCTGTTTGCCACCGATATCAATATTTCTTCCGTGTTCCAGATATATTCATCGTTCTACCTCACAACGTATTTATGTAGCTCATCCAATATTTACGTAAGCTCAGGTGAGCTTATATCCAGGATATCCACCAATCGCTATCCTTCTTCCAAAACAAGGGAAAAGCGTTATTGTTTACCGCAATCCATTTGAAATTCAAAAAGGATAAGAATATTTTCATCGCAGCCAATACGTTTGTGGATCAGCGAAAGGCGTTGGCATGTGTTGAATTAAAGGCCAAGCCACACTGGGTTCGTGTGCAGCACGTGCACAAGCGCGCACTGGTTGATACTTTTAAAAAGTTAAGGTAAAAACAATAGAAAAGCGGCGCACGTATTGTAAAAATGAGAGATATCATTGTACATAGTTATTATAAATCATTCTGAACATAATCGTGTTATTTTCAGCTTGTAATAATGTGCGATTTATACAAACGTTACATGGAATATCAATAATGGAAAAACTGAGGCCATCGGCTAAAACCAGCCTTATTAATTTGTTATGTAACATTTTAAGATAAACAATTGCGATGGCTCCTAAGCATTATGTTTTTTTGATGAATATTTGCGCATAGAAATGTATGTAAACGTTTGTTAGACTATTCCTTTCAATCAATAGTAATATGAAAACATTGCTGGCTATTGACACAGTAACTTCATGTCATGAGATACGATTATTTAATGTTGTATAGTCTTTGCCTCGGGCATGGATTGCGTGAGTGAAATGAATACCGTGCCGTTGTTTACTCATTTCTGGAGCACTCTGAGGTTTCTTTATGGCTGAGGCTTCTTTAACACGATGGTTATAGTATAGCTATAGTAACAAGTTGGTGTATATATCAATGCATCTTTATCGAAGAAATAGATCCTTACGTTCTGACGATGAATATGCGAAGAACAGTAACAAAAACTTTTAACTACTAAAGGACATACTCTTTTTCAAACTACTCTTCAGTGCTCTGTTAGTTCCATGCTCAAGAACTTCACAAATCAAATGAATTCCAAGAAACCTCGTATCTCCAAATACAAGTTCTTCCAGAACATTCTCATTTTCAAACTACTCTTCAGTGCTTTGTTAGTTCCATGCTCAAGAACTTCACAAATCAAATGAATTCCAAGAAACCTCGTATCTCCAATTACAAGTTCTTCCAGAATATTATAATTTTCAAACTACTCTTCAGTGCTTTGTTAGTTCCATGCTCAAGAACTTGACAAATCAATTAAATTCCAAACCTCGTATCTCCAAATACAAGTTCTTCCATTTCTGTCCTTTGTACCTGATCAATAAGATTATCGAGATTTAGATTAGCATAGGGTCTGCAATCGAGCTATCGTGTCGAAGCCGAGATCTGAAATCAATTGAGGCAAAACCCCCGTTTACCCAATTTGTCTAACATCCCCAATTTAGTATTACACGCCTATTCATTGAATCCACGGTACAGTAAATTTATCAGATAAAGCCTTCTCGGACTTAGAAAGATGGTAGATCGCTACGATGTGTGGGTAGACCACAACGTAACAAGTCATTTACTCCATGAATATGTTATTTGCATTGCAATAGTGCCGAAATACTTTACGATTTTACATGGTACGTGGTACCTGTTTTGCTTACCAAAGGTTAGTTATTATCGATGTATATTACCGGGAGCTTGGAATTGTATATTTAGTGATAGGGTAGGAGATGTCCAAAATATTATATGGAGGGTCATAATAATTCCCACAAAGACCAAATTAGGTTTGTTTATTTTTGTTGTTTGTTTGTTGTGTCGATGTCTTTTTAACATACTACAAGTAGAACAAATTTAAGTAGGACAAGCACATTTTTTCGCTATTTTAGATATTTGTGTGTTTACAATGTATTGTGTTGCAACGACATAACGTTTGAGAGAGACCTATGTTTAGCAGTGGACGTCTTACGGCTGATATGATGATGATAATGTGTATTATAAACCGAAGACTAATAAAAAATCCTGTAGCACATTACATAAAGCGCTTTGTTCAGTATACACGACAAACATTGTACACTAAACCCTTTCTGCGTTAATCGCTATTTAACAAGCAGAAGGAAAACAGTTTGCGAGAGATTTTGAAGAGGAACTTTGTTATTTAGCAAAGTAAGTTAGAATTATGGTTGTCTTACTCAGTCGGATTAGACCCGAAATAAACTGAAGTTGGTTTCTGCGTTTAAGTTGTTAAGTACGGTCCAATAGTTCTTTTGTGAGATCGTTAACAGATTTTGGTTTATTTTACTGATATATTAAATTATTAAGTTTTTAATATCTTTTCAGCTAAGTAATGTTTCTAAAGGTGCATTTAGACCAAACGAGCATTGAGTCATTCTATCCCTCACTTTGCGAAATCAAAAAATTTTGACGAATCGCGTTTTGTGTAACGAACGAATTTCGTAGAGTGGGGGATAGAATGAGCGAATACTCGTTTGGTCTAAATTCACCTTTATAAGATTTTGGTAAGATATCTGATAAAAAATGTTTCATATAACCGCAAATGCCTATCGAAACGTTTAGCTGCATAAGCCCCACGTTGGGCGCCAATTTTAAGAAAAAAATCCTAAACCTCTACTGTTGTTTCCCGTTTAGATTTTATTTCACCAAACTGACTGAACGTTGATGAATTCAAAGAATAACGCTTACTATCAGATGCTAATGTCAGATAACTATGGAGTTTTAAGCGTTATTCTTCGAATAAAAGTTTTGTGAAATCGAGCCATAGAACTGCAACTTTGTAAATAAGATCCAAATACATAAAATATGTATGATTATCACTAATGAATATCCATTTGCAAATGACAAAGAAGTGCTTTTATCCAAGTTCAAACCCTCTTTTGACATTTACATGCCCATATCTCTTATATTATTATTAATGCGAAATGTAATTTAACTAAGTCGTAAGTAGTAATAAGTAGCGATGAATCTTAAGACCTAGAGTAACAGTGCTCTTAGGCTATCATATTTTAATATGAATATTTTTACTGTTTTTTTTGTTAGGTATTTCTGTTGTTTTTTGTGATTTCATATATAGAGAGTTGCGTTTTAAAAAAGACGGTCTAAAGCACTTATGTGTTTTTATACGTAACGCGTAATGGTTTCTGGTTTTGGCTGAAAAAGAGCGCTGTCGTGTTTCCTCTAGGATGACAGTTTTAGCATTTTGCTGACATGGGGACCATTTGTCACTTTGTTAGTTGTACCTAAACCAATTTTTTTTTATAGTTAACAATCCTTTAAATAGGCCATTCAATACTTACTTTTGTTTTTTCTTTTTTTTCGTTCTTTGGTGGCAATACATATTTTTTCTTTATTTCTTTTTAACTATCTGGCTATCTGTTATTGTTGTAACTTTCATTCGTTAACTATTGAAAAAAAAACATAACGCTATTCTATTTGCGCGCGAATAAGAGTCCACAGCTACATGAAGCATGTGATATCTCTTTCTAATTGCTGAATTTGAATGAAGTTTTTGATATGAGAGTGAGTGAGTGAGAGAGTTAGATGAAATATGTATGAGTCAATAGATACCTATATTTTCTAAACATAGCAAATCTTTACTACCGGGTTGTGTTATTCTTTATATGCCAAAGTACAGTTCACGTAGCGTTGTTTGTAGTTAGGCTTTGATCAACCAAATGGAACGGAATACGTAAACGATATTATAGTTATACTGGAGCGTATCTATTTAATAATTTATCATTACTACCTGTCCTAGAAAACTAATTTACTTTAGCACATAATTAAGCTTCAACTAGTTTGTTTCCAAGTTTTCCAACCTCCAAAAATATCAATATAATTTGGGCTGGGTAAGTAAATTTTCACTGATTCCAAAGTCTTGAAACTACATTATTGACTGACAAAAGACATATTATTATATCCCATACAAATCTATGAAAAAGTACTTCGGGGTTGTTCCACACATGTCAGCGACTTTTACATATAAGTACATCTAAAGAGAGTTTAATATTTTTGTACAGTTAGATAGGAAATGGGAATACACCTAGGAAAAGGATTGATTTTATTATTATTATTGTTGAGTGTTTCGTCTTACTTATTTATTTGTCACGAGTGTCACCAGATAATATTGGAATTAATATTTTTCATTTTACCTAACAAAAGTAAGTACCAATCCATTCATCGCCAAAAACGGTTATGATATTTATAGTTTATTATTTCTTCACTAGATGATGCTATAATATAAACGTATTTAAAAAACACGAGTGACAAAAAAAAACAGTCAGGAAAATTTAATTAGTTTTTTACAGTTCTTAAACGGTAAAGTAACACTTTTTATATGAAAATCACTGAAATATGAAGCGATATCTAGGATTTAACTATTATTGCGACTTAATCCGAATCAGACTACGATAAGGGCACATGCGCCCTTGGACAGATAGCCACTATTTTTGTTGTTATTGTTTGTTGTTCACAGTATTCTATGGAGTTTACCGATTATCTGTATCATATTGTTCTATGATCTGAGCAAGATTCCTTAAATAAATGTTTACTGTATAGTTCGGGAAATATTATTTGACCGACTGTTATCTTACTTACGATCTTTTGTTTTGCGTTAACACTTACTAGACAATCAGCAGTCTAGCACTTTTCTATTGATAATGATGCAAAACAAAAGGTCGTAAGTAAGATAAGAGTCGGTCAAATAATATTTCCCGAACTATACACAACATATTGATACATTGATAATGATTATAATTTGATCATGTTTATTTATTTAGAATCAAACATTCACGTATACATATTACTTCATACGAAATTAACACAAATCAGGCCTATGTTACTACTGGCATTATGCAAATAGTTGTAAATCCTACAATTATAGTAAGTACCCATTAAATCAGTAATAAAAAGATAATGCATTACGTAAAATATGATGCGTTACTTATAAACTGTTTTACAAAAGCTTTGACGTCCTTGTGGGTTTTAATTAAAACGACTTTCGTAGACCAGAATATATCAATGTGCCCTATTGTTCGGAATTTAAGTATTGTGGGTGAAACTGATTGTGTATCCGAACGGCCTCCTTTATTTGCAAATTGTTCAGATATTACTCCCGAAGCTCTGTTATTAGAATTTGTTGAGGTTTTTTTCTGTTATTGGAAATATTTGATTCCCGTTGGGGTTTTTTGAATTGCAAAATTCGGCAATATTTATTTGGCGTTTAGAATCGCGTTTGTATTTTGGAGTAGGGTGTCAAGGGAGTGATTTTGATATTATGTACCCTTTGCTTTATTTTGGGTTAGAATGTAACAAATAACAAAAACTTTATTTAAATTTCGGGATTTTATTAACAGTATCAGGTTCAAACCTTAAACTTTGCTCAGTCATACAACTCTAAAATATTGTCTATGACAAAAATAAATCAGAATAATTTTAAAACATGTACTAATTTGGTTAGGTCTAAAAATAAAACCGTTAAAGATTAGAATTATCTACCAAAATCTCAACTAGCAAGATTTACGATTATAACAGTGAAAGAGGAGATAAAATTCGAATTTAAGTTAAGACTAATAGCCTAAAAAAGGATTCGCGCACTAGAGACAAAACTTCTCATTACTGACACTAACAAAGCGTCAGAAGTCGAGTATGACAAGAACAAACTCGAACAAACTTGCTCGTTTCCTTGAGCAAACATTCATTCGCAAATCCAAGGATTGGAAAATGAAATTATTTACTTTCGCGAGCTGAATGGGAAACCCGAGTACGGACGGCAAATTAAAATTGCCCACTTAAGCAAGAAGAATGTGGTTCTAAAGGACGCTTTCAAGCTACCTAATGCTTGGCTTGCAAATGTACAAATAAGAGAAATGCTGACGCTTAACGAGGAAGGTCAGAGCAAAATTCTGATCGCATGTGTGTTCAAGAATATATTAGAATCTTAAAGACCAAAATCGTATCCTTTTTTTAGAAATTCATCATATCAGCCGAAACGTCCACAGCTGGACATAGGCCTCCCCCAAAGATGGCAATCTCGCCCTGAATGATCAACCTGTTGCGCCACCCGCATCCAGCGGACTCCTCTTTTTACCAGGTCATCAGTCCACCTTATGGGGGGCCTATCCACTTCAATCGGTAAGTTTTAAAGATTGCCATAAACTCAATAATCTTGTATTTCTTTGGCTAACTCTGTATCACTGTTGGAATTTATTTTAGGATAACTAAACTCTCATTCAAACTGAATCCAAGTATTTTTCATAGCTCATTTCAGACTAGCTCTAAAAAGCTTCCTTGACTGCCTTACACTTGAGCGCAGTTCATTAGGGCCTCAGATGCGCCCATTCACGCGCCCCGCTTTTTCTGCCGTCGCTCCCTGAATGGGAACCATTACTGTCGCGGCTCTTTTGTTTATGGAGACGTGTAGCCGCTTTCTGGTCGTGTGTTCTCATTGCTGAGAGTTTATCATGATAGTTGGACTTGTTTGGTCTAGTTTAAAGACATTTTAGGTGTAAAATAATATGTAATAATTCTGTTTCTAGCTTTGTATGTTGTTTAAAGTTCAACATATTTTTCTAGAATGTAAACAGGTAGAAGTATATATTATACAGGGTGTAGGTGCTTAGGGACTCCAAACACATTAAAGAAGGCATTTAGCAACTTGAAACATATGCTGAATTTCGTAAAGGAGCTTGGATGGTTGGCATAGGGCTACCGTGCTATCACGCAAAAAAGGCACGATGGATGACGAGTTGCCGAAGATTCCATATAGCTATATTCAATGTGAAAGTGTATTACGTTAGTGGTGTATTGTTTTTTTTGTCTCAATTGATTGATGGTCGGGTTTCTACGCTAGTAATGTCATCTATTTCTACATTATGTTAAAATGTCAATGATCCGCTATTGAGTTTGACTCATTAACACGCGCTAAGCAGCGAGAATACAGCCTTTAAACGCGTAGATGGTTTGGGGTTTGTTTTTCTCATTAAAATGTGGGTTAAAGTATCGTGTCTCTTTGACATGGTAAACATAAAAGAGGAGACGTGTTTGTGTAGCCTAGATGTCAGGGTTGGTAAAATTAATAAGCAAAATATGAAAGGGTAACGCAAGATGCTGGCGTTTAGCATAATGAGAAGCCTTAATAGCTTTATTGTTTTAAGGCAAAAATAAGATTTCTGCATATTACGGGATAAAATATCACAGATTATCATAAACCGGAGAAATAATCTGCGCAGTTCAACAAATTTGAACTATTCTGCTCTCGAATTGGAAAATGTTAGTTAAACCGATGGTAATACCTATGTGAAACGAGACAACGGCTTTTGCTATTCCGAGCAGAAGTTCATTCCAATTCAAGCTCATGCTTTTCGGCCTGATAAACGCGTCACAAAACTAAAATTCAAAAACTATTTTGTCCAATCTGGAATATAGCCCGCACATATGCTGGCATTATTTAAATGCTAACCAGTAGCCGTAGTAGCCAGGGTTTGCAAACAGATTGCAGTGAGCGTGATATAGCTAGTTGTAAGCACATAGTTTTAAAAAGAAACTCGACAGTTAATTACATATGTGAACTGTGATGTTCAGGTAGGCAAAAAAATAACTGAACCAATCCGTTCCGCAAAGCTGACGACCGATTTTATTTATGTCACCGTTATTGGATCTATTCGGTACGCATTGTTTTAAATGGACCTTTTAATAATATTACTTCGATTGTTCATTTCCAGTTTAAAATGATCTAATACACAAAATGACTACACCTAAAATGTGACTGATACGAGTAGTTCATTACCTATCTTAAAAACAAATAAATCAAACAAATCGTATTACGAAAGTGATTCGAATGATTTTATATGTGGTTAAATTGGCTCGATAGTTCAACTTACAAGACGGTGTAGCAATTATTGATGACTTGCTGTACCGATCGGTCGGACACGAATCCGCTGATGAATTAATCAACGAACCGTTAGCAGTTCATTAGATTTAGAACCCTACTAGTATGTGGAACAGTCTGTAATGATTCAAAAGCTACATAAGCTTTCAGTGAACTAGTTCTATATGCTTGTCTGGCGAAGGGGAGGCGAACGATGTCTCGAACCGTTTACTGAAATAACTTTAGGAGTCTAAAATTATTGCAATAAAATGGGTTGTCTCAGCAGCACACATATTATAATATGTTCCTCAAACTGTACTTAAGCTTAACAATGGAATGAATTTGCCCACTTTAAATGTACATTTTTAATGAATATGGTTAAACTTTGGTTTATTCCTTGCATCCTTTAGATATTATTTGATTGATATTTCAGCAGGATAGACTAGTTTATTGTTCATAGACATGCCGTGACTTTCTTTTAAGTACCTATGAAAGACCCATCAGTATTTTTTATTAAAACAATAGTTCACGTGACATTACAGTATAACAGCAATGCGTCTGGAAACTAAAAATAAACACATACAATTCGAAAAATATAAATTCGATTTAGGTTTCAGTGATAATACAGCGCCCATTCATTATCCATTGCATTAATCATAACTATCATTAGCTATTGGGCTGGGTAAACGATTAGCAGAAAGTGATGCTGTACTCCCTAAAACGAGATTTCTGTCTGATTTGTCTCAGCGTTTGGCTAGATTTGTTTTAGCATTAGGAATAAGGCCTGTTGGACTGTAGGATCCGTTTTATAGCCAACTCTACACAAACGTCGAACGGTCTACGATCAAATGACATGTCTACGAGAAATAGTTCAAGTCCTATTTGAATATCGAACTAAAGGCTAATGTCAATAGCTACCTGGGATACGTTTGCCAACCGGGTCATTGCTCACCGATATAAGTTAGATCTACCACTATACATAGGTTTTATATATATCAGGGCCAATTTATCCTAGACTTTCAATAGATATGTTATAGAATTTGTAGTGGTGCTTCAGTGAGCTTTATTTACATACTTATACCCTTGTTTAATCACACGCCAATAGTTGGGAAATCAAATTGCTAAAGTTAGTCTAATGGATACAGGTTTCATAGGAAACGGCATCTAATTTTTGGGCTTCAATGGAGAAAAGTAACGGTGAATGCGGGTTACGTTGTATTGCGATCATGGTGCTGAAAAATATCTAAACATGCACCGTGTAACCGCTCGAATATTGTATCGGATGGGATTTAGCAGTATAATATGTGTACCATAAGATATAGGTGTACCAGAATCTCATGGCAAATGGGGAAAAAGTCGGATTTTTAAGATTCGATGAATTTGTATTTCAAATAGTTGTAAGTTGCTCGGGTAATCACAAATAAAATATAAAGCATAGTAATCTTTCCCACAAATTTATTATTAATTAGTATAAAAAATACTTAAAAATAGTCATAACTAGAAAATGATAGGCACGACAAAATCGGTGAATTACTACAGGTGCCATCATAATTCGAGGGACGTTAATGCTCTGAATCCCTATAAAGTAGCATTAATGCTAGAGCAAAATACACCTATACGTAAAAATATCAAAACGGCTCGATCTAACTTACCAAACGCCTCCACTATATGACTGAAATTGAAGATTGTGTTTGAAATTCACCTTCTTCGCATATTATATTATAACAAATAAAATTTTTATTAAATTATTATAAGCTTAAGATCTAAGCGATATTTTCATCAAATAACAATCGTTGAAAAAGAATTACAAAATGTAAACAACGGTAAACAAACCATTTGACACAACTGTCACTAGACATATGAAAACCTCTATTTTTTTACTTTTAAAATGCCACCAGATTCTGGTGTACCTATAGTTTCTAGTATTTCGATATCACCATTTAAAATATTGTCTAACTCCTTAATCGAATGATTCAGTTGTCATTCGCAGTGACGTCATGGATGACGTCACGGTTCCATCGCGATTTCCGACTGATTTGTTGCGGACGTGCGGGCGCGATAAACACAACGGAAACCATATTGACCCAATTTTATATACGTATTGAATTAAATGAAAGATAAGGTACTCTTTTTTTAATTGAAGTTTATTAAGGGCGGTTTTATTTTTTCTTCATCATTGTCATATCAGCCGAAAGACGTCCACTGCTGAACATACACCTCCCCCAAAAATTACCATAATGACCGGTCCTGCGCCACTCGCATCCAGCGGACTCCTGCGACCTTCACCGTGGCCGTTGATGGGTTGCCGTAATTAAGTCATCATCATCAACATCATCAGCCTATGATAGTCCACTGCTGGACGTAGGCCTCTCCTATTAACTATGCGTATAGACGCATTAGGAGGTTAAATGCCATTCCCATAATCGCCACGCGGGGCAAGCGGATTGGCGATCTCAGTAATGTGTCCACTATGATAATTGATGGCGCTGCAGCCCATCATCAATCTTTTATCAAATAATGGTCAGTGACACTTCAATCCCTTAGTCGACTCTTACGACACCCGCAGGAGGCGATGGGGTGGTGACAAATGTATTCTTACTGCCATCACCACACGGCTAAATAAGTAGTCCACAGGTATTTTTTTGAGAATGACCCATAAATAGGCGCATTACAAGAATAACCGTTTAAAGGTATTAATCGCTAAAGGCCCCAGGGTTGTCACGCTTATGCAAAATTTAATTGGAATTATAATAGATTTTATTCATAAAATGCCGCTGGCGACATAATGCCGGTATCGAACGATCCTTCTAACAAGTCAGGGTTGTCTTGGCGAAACGATATTTATACTCAATTTTAAATCTGGTAGAATTTAAACAATTGTGACGTAAAAACTAAATATATTTAAACGCACGCAATAGTATTTGGTAAGCACATCTGTTACGACATTGTGGGATTATCCGCATTGTAAAAAAGTAACACCAACATCAATTTGTTTTATTTGATGTTTCCTAATCATGAATTGATTACAGCGCCCTCTATAGCAAATTCAACGCAACGGAGAGTTGTCGAGTTTGCGGACGATTGTGGTAGACACACGTCTTGGAGTGGCTTAAGGTTGTAGTACCTTCGAAACACTACGTACAGATGTCGCTAGTGATTAGCTTCACAATACCATCGACTAAAGTCGCTGTGATCGATGGAAGGTAGTCTGGTGTAATTGGAAGCACGTTGGACCGGCAATTCAGAGGAAGCGGGTTCGAATCCCGTGACAACCAGAGTCTTTCGCAGTTGATTTTTTCTATGGTAAGCACATCTGTTACGACATATAGGGATATATTTAAACGGTTAAACTCACGTGTATTTAGTCACTACGCGCGACATATTTCGGAGAGCCTAGGTCTCCATTATCAAGCGCTGAGCCCACGTTCACGTCAAGCGACTCGCGAGCGCGGCGCGTATTCTCGAGCATGTCACGCGTAGTAACTAAACACACGTGAGTTTAACCGTTTAAATATATTTATTGAGATGTGGCTTTGACTTTGACTTTGTGGTACTTTGGAACTTGGATGAATCAAGGTTTACTAAGGGCAATAACAGACAGATAAAAATTTGCTAATTAAACTTTGCAAACAAGCATTTTTCTGATGTAGATAATTAAAGATAAGCCCTTTCCTTAACAGGCCACTTACAAACATGGTCTACATGCATGTTTTCATAATTTTGCATAAAACCAGTGTGACTCAGATGACCGTAACCATGGCAATAACAAATAAAATAGTACATTACATCAGAGGCCGGGAAAATGAGGATTTCCGGGTAACGAGGCCGGGAATCCGTTTTCACGCCGAGGCATGTATAGTGATTTTCTCAAACATACAAAAAAGTACAAAAAATAATAATGACTAATGTTGTCGAAATTTAAAAAAAGAGTTACTTTGCAGGCCTAGGCCTGAAAAGTGTTATAAAATCCCATTTCCATCCTAGTGAGTTACTGCGCCCTAAAAGCGATACTTCCGAGCCTATTTTAAGGGACGTAAAGACAATATTTCATTGCATGTTTGAGAAAAAAACTTGATTCTATATACAAAAATCCTTCTGTATACTTCTGTATTTTCGTAGATTTTCATAAATTTTTGGTGATTCCACTGCTCCCACATTGGAATAAAAAAGTATACAATTTGTATTAAGCATGACTTTTACTTCAAATTACAATTAAAATAATAGTTTGGCTAGCAATGTAACGCAGCACACTCGAGTTTACCGCTTGCCGACAAAAGCTGATGTTATAGTTGGTACAGTCGAAGACAAAATAAGGGGTATACAAAAACGTTCAAAAATATGTCCCAGTGCACTCTAATTCTGTGTAATAAGAACGTCGTAACATATTTATGAACGGATTCTTTCGATACTTATTTTTGCACTTGACTGTATAACAATGCAGGTAAGTACATTGCTGGTAAAAAAATCTTTATAAATTATAAATTAATTCAGGGGTTATAGTCAAGTGAAACTTAAGAAAACATATTAATCAAAGCAGTATTTTATTTCGACACCCTGGGTAAATTTTTCTCGTGTGTAAGACTTACATCTAATCGAAATAGAGTGACTATTTTTTGTTGGAACAATTCAAATTATATTAAATATTTTTGAAGTAGTAAATACTACTAATTCATAAATTTTTGGTGATTCCACTGCTCCCACATTGGAATAAAAAAGTATACAATTTGTATTAAGCATGACTTTTACTTCAAATTACAATTAAAATAATAGTTTGGCTAGCAATGTAACGCAGCACACTCGAGTTTACCGCTTGCCGACAAAAGCTGATGTTATAGTTGGTATGTATAACAATGCAGGTAAGTACATTGCTGGTAAAAAAATCTTTATAAATTATAAATTAATTCAGGGGTTATAGTCAAGTGAAACTTAAGAAAACATATTAATCAAAGCAGTATTTTATTTCGACACCCTGGGTAAATTTTTCTCGTATGTAAGACTTACATCTAATCGAAATAGAGTGACTATTTTTTGTTGGAACAATTCAAATTATATTAAATATTTTTGAAGTAGTAAATACTACTAATATTATATGACATGGACTTGGGTTTGAATCGGACCTCCGGCGTTGGTTGAAAGAAAACATACTGTGTTAATATATTCTTTAATATATAACATCTAATGCGCAGCATGGGTAGGCCCCCAAAATATGAACTGATGACCTGGTAAAGGCCGCAGAAGTCAGCTGGATGCGGGTGGCACAGGACCGGTCATGGTGGCAATCTTTGAGAGAGGCCTATGTTCAGCAGTGGACGTCTTTCGGCTGATCTGATGATGATGATGATGACGATGATAACATCTAATATTTATAACGGTTGTTCTTGTAAAAAATATGAATTATAGCTGGTAAACTACTCTCAAGCGTTTTCAAGGCACCCTTTGTTAAATCGAGCATCAATTGACGGACCAATGAAGCCTAAAAATACCTGAAAGACATTCAAGAAGTCCCCAGTTTTAATTTGAATTCACTGAATTGAGTGCCGTGTAAGTGCCATTCGGAAAAAAGGCTTTGTGATAAGGACTTTGACAAATGAAGCAGTTATAGATAAGGATAAGTTGGAGAGGTTAGGCTGGTTGAAGTGTACTTCGAAATAGCCAATCGCTTTGTACATAGTTCAAATAAAACTATATGTAGAATAAGGAATAATATTTTGGCGCGTATTGGGTATACCTTTCTTGTCTTCAATCCTTTTGTGTTTTAATTTTTTCTGAGTATTTTTCTTTCACTGAAGAATGGATTATTTGTATGCCCTCCTTCAACTATAAGCAAAATTCAGCGAATGATAAATTTACATTTTAAATTTATTAAAATGAAACATTGATCAATGTTTTTTGCTGGAATTCGTCAAACAACTATTTTATTGTTTAAATGATGTAAAACATGAAAATGATATGGAGCGACACAAAAAGATATCAATATGAACATGTGTTTTATATTAGATACTATGTTGATTTTTTTCCATCAGAATATTCTAATTTTGTGTGAAATTTGAACTACAATGATTCCAAATAACTCAACATTCAAGCAAAATAAAATAAAACTAGGTAATTAATAACCTAAGTCTTGTTTAAATGTCTCCATTCCCATCACCCTACCCGGCATTACTACGCTGCATGATGACCAAAACCTGCTTCGTACAAGCCAAGACTCTGATCAGAATCTAACCTCTGGCTACACCTAATCCAACCTTTGGCTCTCTACACATCAGCTCCTTTTTGTGACTATCATCGGGGATAATACCGCGTAACGCGTAAGTAACAAATTCAATGAGGTTCAATTTGACTGTCAATTGTTTGATATTTGAACTCTATCTGCTTTGGTAGTTACGCGGCATTGCACTATGCCCGACGCTATTTAACCATTCAACACTGACTAAAGGACATTAAAATCTAAGCAAATCAATTTTCGTTGACTCAACGTACTGACAAAGCATGATCCTTAATAAAAATCTTATGATTCAAGCGTTGGTTCAGGGCAAAGGCAATAGGCATCTCACTCCCTTCACCAGAAGTTATGAGCATATCCTGCGACTAGGTCGATTTGTGTAATATTGTTACATGAAACAAAAACATTCTTCATCTTAACACGTTCGACGCCGGTGACACGAATATGTGACCAAAAAACTGTACGCCTATGCCCGTGACACATACGTGATCAAAGTAATCTTATTCTTATGCCACTAGCATTAATCAAGTTCTCACTCCTATGCCAGTGGCATAGAAATACGAACGTTTTTGACACAAGTGCTGTGTCCCCGGCATAGGAGTACAATCTTTTCGGTCACATAATGCATGTCACTGGCATAGGATTTCTATCAGATAATTTTGATCGGCATAGTATTAGCACTTAGAGAAACAGTTCCGGAGGCGAACGTGTTAAAGTACAGTGACAGCCCTACTGAAACTCGTCTACACGTTCTAAACTACCCAGCCGAGCGCACGTTTACCTCAGATGCGAGTAGGCAAATGTTCTCACAATACATGCCCGCTATCGGTTTGCACAACCGGGCCCTGTTGGTTACCTATACGAGTTAGTATATTACTGTTTCAACTGGGATTGCTGGCAGGTGCAACGAATGCAAGCGATCGAGTAAATGATGTTATGTGGATATTGTAAGCTGCAGGCGATAGTTGCAAAGATATGGTAAGGCACTTCAATTGCTTACTACAACAATTAATAGTACATTGTGTATTAATTTGTGATATGCCGGAACGTGGATCCGCGTACGAGAAAACTATTAAAAATACACAGGACAGAGACCCAAGTGCGAAAAACTTGAAATTTTAAACGAATGTTTTAAATCGACAAGAGTTACGAATTTCGTTTTTGCACGTGTCTCGTACGACGTTTTTAGTACAGATGGCCATCCGAACTTTTGGACCTGACGTAAACTAACACACTTCTCGTACTAGAGCCTAAAAAAGGCACCACCTGTACTAAAAAAAATATTTACGGCGCACAAGAGGTTAATGGCGGGAAATAAGAAATTGTGAACAGTAATAAAAAGAAGTGAAATAAGAAATAAGAAGTGTGAAAGTAAAGCCGAAGGCGCGGGCTGTACTCCACATGAGTTCATAATTCGTGTACCGCCCGTGGCACACTCAATATTTTCTCATCACACCTGTGATGGAAAAAGGATAAAAAAAATATTAAAAAGATGACTCTAAAACGATAAAATCATTAAAAAAATTTAGGGATGACTCAATCTCGAACACGTGAGTGACAAGAAAATTCACAAATTGCGAGGATAATACGTTTACTAATATGTGGCCGAAAATGTTATGGAATATTTTTACTTCCCAAACTATTAACTATCCCCATAGTTTCATTTGGCAGAATCATCACATGGCAAACCAACGTTACGCAGACGTACCTTTCGCATACTATCATGTTCCAACCTAATCCGAACTATAGTTGCCAAATGAAAATTGGCAAATATTAATTTGGTAAATGTTGGAATGCCAAGTGAATCCTCTATTATAAGTGGGTTCATCATCATCATCGTTTCAGCCATTTATCGCCCACTGCTGAGCACAGGCCTCTCTTCTAGTACGCCACTCATCTCGGTCCTGAGCCAATCTAACCCAGAAGTGTCCTGCAATCTAATAAGTGGGTTGGGAAGTAAAATTAGACAAAAAATATTTCGGCGAAATAACAATACACGACATTATTTTAAGCACCGACTCCTTATCCCTTTCACGGGCAAGACTGAAAAAAATCGTGGGTTCACGCCATTATATAGTACGAAAAATTCAAGAAAACATTCAAAAAGATAGCTATGGTGGTCGTTTTTGAGATCGGTGCCCTATAAAGGGTTATAAATGTTATGATGTTGTAAAGGCAGCATTATAAAACAGCTCCATTTATAAGTTCCACATCCATTATAGTCTCGGTATGCGCGAGACCCGAAATTCTTGCTCGCGGGTCACATACTTCGACCTAATAACATGGGTTCATGTCTTGGCTTTATAAGTATGGGAAATAATAAAACTACAGTTTCAACCCTTTCCACAAATTGTGACTAAGTAATTGAATAAGTTTTTGTGGAACAACTCCACAAATCATGTTAGGTATTTTATGAAATATTTTTATTCTGGTTTTTACATAGTCACTCCTCTATACAGGGTGGAACGGAACGACGATCTTTCCCGCTACCGACCGAGTCTACCAACCATTAAGATGAACTTTCAGTATGGGACCAACATCGAAATATGAAAAAAAAATTAACCCCTCATACAAAGTGAGTAATAAGTTAGAGTCCAATACGCTTTCGATGTTGGTCCCATACTGAAAGTTCATCGTAATGGTTGGTAGAATCGATCGGTAGCGGTAAGGAACGTCGTCTCTTTCCACTCTGTATACAGTTGTACAGTCAAAATCATAGCATCTTATTTGTGACATGCTCTTTTTATGTCAGATATTTTTGTGGCTTTCATAGCGCAAATACACTATTGCCGATGACTGTACTATACTGTATGTATAGTCTATACAAGGTTTCATTTTAATGATTGTTTTCCATTTAAGGACTTGTTTAGTATCGTTTTAGGTAAAACAGAAGAATTTTAGATCTTTGATCTTTTAGATCAAATTAGCCGACCATAGAAACTCAATATTTTTTTTTGGCGAAAAAAAAAATTTCCGCCTTTTTCCTAACCGGAACGCGATACGTCTCTTAAACGGAAAACAACCATTAAACACCTTGTATATTATAAATATTAGAGAGGTATTACATAGGTACCAAAAAAATATACTTACCTAGTTTATTAATTTCTGAGATGGGGCTCTAACCCACGTCAGCTTTCGCGTCTGATGCCTAAACCACCCAGCAACTCGGTCTTAGTAGGAAGACTAGAAAGGCGCCTAGCCTTATTACATACAAGGGATTGCATATAACCTAGAAATTTCACCGGTATCTACTAAGACCCAGAGACTGTTGTACTGAATAGTGTGTTCTACATTTGTATGAATCTAATACATAAGTACTTATTTCGAACCAAATTGCACTGTCTATTCGATAACTATTAGGTAATTTGGTGGTTATCCCCGGCATGACACAACAATGAGAAAAATAGCGAATATTCTCCAAATTCAAAACGTGTCATTTCATCACATGCATGCTTGCTTTGCCTCCTGTGTCAAAAAGGCTTCGCGACGTAAAGGATGAGGCATACTTACTCCGAAAAATTGCGGCGAATGTGTTTGTAACCACTCAATAGTTCAGTTTATCAGTGCTAGGTAGGTAAATAGTACAGAGGCAAGGACAGAAGGGGTTGCCGACCAAAGACATAGAGTGAAGTGAGACCAGATAGATCTGAGGTGAGCACAGAACTTTTCCCTAAAATGCAATAAAAAAATGTAGGCAAAAAATAGCAAAAAAAAGCTAATTGACGAATGGAAATAAAAAAAAGCGGACTTTGCCGGCCTAGGCCTACACAAGAGTTGTATGAAATTCCATTAATGACCTCTACTCCTAGTCACACCTGAAACGTCATACTTCGCAGCCTGCGCGACAAGTGGTCGTAATAAAACCATGATTGTGTTCTTAAAGTGCGTCATTATGGAATAATGCAAGTTTTTAGGTTTGTTTACCTTTATTTATTATATATGTATGTATGTATGTAAATTCTTTATTGTACACAAAACACAGGTAAAAATACACAAAACACAATTTAGATAGGTACAAAGGCGAACTTATCCCTGTAAGGGATTTCTTCCAGTTAACCTTTGAGCAAATGAGTCAGCCACAGGAACTAAAAGATAGACAAACGAACACGTGTACATTGGTGAAAGTAATTGAATAAAACCAATGTAAAATAAAAATAAATAAATAAAAATGATTTATTTATAATGTACACCTATTAAAAATCCTTACTCCCTACATATATATATAATACATATATACCTAGTAAAATATAGAATACATATAAGTACATATACTACGCATCTATAAATAAATAACCAATTCACAAGGGGTCGGAGAGCCACAACTTTTTGAGATTATTCTTGAGTGACGCTACAGACTGGGACTGTCTGAGAGACAGTGGCAGCCCATTCCACAATTTAATAGAACGCACCAAAAAAGATTTAGAGTAAGTACGCGACTTATTACACGGAAAAGCAAGAGTGAGATTAGCACTCGAGCGCAAGCGGTGACCACTAACGTCAGCCAGGTAAACGAATTTTTCAGAAAGGTAAGGAGGCGAAAAAGGATTAAAAAGTACGTTAAACAGCAAGGACAGGATATGTACGTCTCTGCGACGACGGATCGGAAGCCAGCCGAGCTGAGAACGATATTCAGAAATATGATCGTATTTACGCAATCCAAATATATATCGGATGCACACATTTTGCAGACGCTCAAGCTTATCCAGCAGCTCCTCCCTCAGATCCAGGAAAGCAATATCTCCATAATCCAGAAGAGGAAGCAAGAGAGATTGGGCAAGGGTTAATTTCGTTTGCTGTGGAAGAAAATTTTGTAGACGCCTTAAGGAATGAAGAGACGCAAACACTTTACGACTAATCTCCGCCACGTGGGGTGTCCAGGAAAGCGTCTGGTCCATGATAATACCCAAATTACGCACTGACGAAGATAACGGGATAAGCGTCTCACCAAAGTAAATATCTGGAACCACTACCTCTGAGAGCTTGCTTATAAAGTAAGGGCTACCAATAACAATTGCTTGCGATTTCTTCGCATTGACTTTCAAACCATAATTGCGAGCCCAACAACGAATCATTTCTAAGTCCCTGTTAATGTTATTAACTAAGCTCGACAACTCCTCAATATTAGCCGCTGAATAGATCTGCAGGTCATCCGCATATAAGTGGTAGGACGAACTAAGGGACCTGGTGATGCCATTAATAAAAATTGAGAAAAGGAGCGGTGAAAGTACCCCACCTTGGGGAACGCCAGCAGAGAGCTCGCACCAGTCAGACAACTTGTCGTCAACTCTAACGCGCTGGCGTCTACCAAACAGGTAATTGCGGAACCAAGAAAGAGTAGTTTCAGAGAAATTAAGGGTGCGGAGTAAACCAAGAAGTATGTCAAAATTAACCGTGTTAAAGGCGCTACTAAAATCCAGGAGAACTAGGATAGTGAGCTTCTTATGCTCAATGTTGAGACGAATGTCATCGGTGACTTTAACCAAGGCGGTAACTGTGCTATGCCCGGGGCGGAAACCAGACTGGAAAGGGTTTAATAGGGAATGCATATTAAGATGAGACAGGAGACGGCGATTCACGAAATGTTCTATTACTTTAGACAAAATTGGGAGAATGGAGATGGGACGGTATTGAGAGAAGTCGACAGGATTAGAGGTTTTGGGCAAGGGGATTACGTGCGCATTCTTCCAGGAGGAAGGAAATGTACCCGTGGACAAGGAGAAATTAATGATAAAAGAGAGGATGGGAGCAATGGATTCCGACACAAGCCTGAGCATGTCCACACCGAGGCCATCCTCACCGACAGCCTTCGTCGTAATGGATTTCAAGATGGCAAGTGTATCCTGCGGCGAAATATCACCAGGTTCAAACGGAGGCAAATCAGGGTGTATGTTATTGGCAAGAAGTGAGAGTGTTGCTTGTTTAATGGAGGGATCGAGAATAACCGGTGAAGTACTAAATGATGTGATTATTGATTGAATTTAAGTCAAAAATATTTGAAGAATTTAACTGAGATTTGCCCACCCCAAGAGATTTCAGAAATTTCCACAGTTTCGCAGGAGGACAATCCTCGATGGATCGGTGGATATAGCGGCGTCTTGCACTCCTACAGATCTTATTGCAGCGGTTACGTAATAAAATATACCTATCAAGATTTACAGATGAGGGGTCTTGTCGGGATTTAATGCGAGCTCTGTCCCGCTTAGCCATTAGATCTTTAATATCGGTTGTAAGCCACGGCGCAGGAAAATGCTTAACACGCGTCGGTTTTAATGGCGCATGTTTGTCAAAAATGGCAAGCAATATGTTATTGAAAGCCGCTACCATCAAATCAACATCATCAATCAGCTCCAAACTTTGCCAGTCAGCCTCAGAGACGTCGGTACAAAATGCATGCATGTCTATATCCCTAAGGTTCCTACGCATGATAACCTTGTGTCTCATTCTTGGAGGCCGAATTTTAAATGACGCATATACTAAATCGTGGTTAGAAAAACCAGCAGCGTTAAATTGGCCATGGAAGGAGACTAGGTCAGGACTAGAGGTTAAAATTAAATCCAATAGAGAGGGAGGTCCGTTATGCGGAAAATGTGTGGCACCGAGTTGTAAAAGGGTTAGATTTAAGCAAGTCGTAAGAAATTGTAACTTAGAGGAACGCAGGTCATTTTTAAGCATACAAGTGTTAAAATCGCCCATCACAATACTATGGTCAAATTGAGGTATTAAATTAACTAAATCATTGTGGAGAGTATCAAAATAATTAATATTAGAGGAAGGGCTATAAAAAACGCCAAGAAGTATTTTAGAATGATGCATAGTGACCTGAAGAAAAAGAAACTCAGGAGAGTTCGAATAAACGGATGGGGATTGAGCGACAATCTGGTATGAAATATTACATTTAATATAAATGGCAACACCGCCGCCGCGCACGGTTTGCGAACCGCCATTGCTAGTACCTGTCCTGTCGTTGCGAATTAAACAGTACCCGGGTAAAGGATAAAGTGCAGACGAAAGTGATGGCTTTAGCCAGGACTCAGAAACGAGGATAGCGTGTATGTTTTTGTTGGTGAAAGACGTGAGAAGTTCAGGATAGTGTGCAGGAATACTTTGTGCGTTAATATGAACGACGTTAAAGTTTTTAACAGCGGAATTGAAAGTGGAGTGCAACCTATCGCCCAGACTAGGCATATCCGATGCGTCACTCAAAGAATCGTAATGGCTATCTGAAGAAAGTGAAAAGAACTCGCTGTCGAAACTAGCGTTAGAAATGTCCGACATCTTGGATAAATAAGGATATATATATATATATATACCTACAGATTAAAAATACAATAATATATACAAATAAAAGCTACTACTTGAAAATACTAAATTAAATTTAAACCCCGTTTGCTCGCCAGCAGCTGGTATAACAAAATTCCAAATAAAATTAATGTTAACGTAACACACTATAGTTTTAAACACAACAAAATTTAATAGAAAAATACAGCCCGCCGAAACTAGTCGATATTAAACAATAACTACAGAGAGAAAAAAAAAAAAAAAAAAAGATGACACTGACATTTAGGATATGACGTTATTGCTAATTTATTTGCTCACCGCTATTATGCGGATGCAACATAATTATAATTAAGCATAAAACGGAGAAACAATAGATATACCGTAAAAAGAAAATTATACAATTTAAGTAGGCATTAAGACTTCTGCTTAGTAAACCGGCCGTTGCCCGCTCGAGTTGAATTAGCGCGACGTGCCTGCGCAGGCGGCGGCACGACTTTCAAACCGGCTTCCTCTGTACCTGCTGAACCTGGCTTCGTCTCCTGCGCTCCAACATCAGCCACAGCACCATCCGGGACAGGCAACGCTTGCAGTTCAGCAAGCGTTGTCACTTTACGCCGCACACCGTCGTGACACTGCACAATAATGCGACCGTCGCTGGTCCAGCTACCCCTGACGCCGTACTGCTTGCGGGCCTCAAGAAACACAGCGTGCCTCGAGCTTGTGAGGAATTCGGTTATCGTCCTCCCTGTGCCTTTCAAGCGCTTCTTAGCTGCCCATACAGCATCCCGGGTCCTCTGGCAAGCAAATTTAATAAGTATTGGTCGAGGCTTACCAATATGTGCTCTGCCAAGACGGTGACAGGCCGAGAAGGAAACAGCAGACACCTCATCCAAATTCAAGCTGCCATGGATAACATTGACCGCTACAGATGCAACATCTTCATTCTGGGACTCCGATGAACCATGGAGCAGAAGGATGTTTGACCGGGACCTCGTCTCAATATCTTCCAGGGCCCTGTGGATGAAACCCATCTGCTCTTGCAGCGACTCGACTGCTTTCCAAATAAAACTCTTGAATTCACTGTAGTCGCCAGAGTTTGAACCGGACGCCAGAGTAGAGTCTCCCTGATTGGTGCTAGTACCTGCCGCACTCTCAAATCTAGCCATCCTCGATGCAAACATAGACTTCATCTCCTCCATGCTCTTCTCCAGTTGTGTCAAGTGGTCCATTTTGAAATTTTTATTATACTTATATAATTGCAACAAAAATGTGAAATAAGTGTTGATAACAGCTGTGGGTGGCAGCAAGGTGTTTGTTATCACATGTAAGTGAAAATTATTATTATATTATAATTATTTAAATATTTTTCGAATAAAATGTTGGCTCCACAAAAATTGGACGTGTTAATTGTTTGCCTACCCACTGCAGAATATATATATGTATATATTCTGCAGTGGTGATATATGATACACCTACAAGACGTGCCGGCCTTTCAAACGAGAGTAAGTATCTTCTTTTTTTTAAAGTTTTAAGGTTGCGTCGGTCTGAATGTGAAAATACCGTGTCCTAGCTTCGAAAGTAAGCGCTAACCTTTAGACGTATATGACTTTTCGGCACCACAAAGGCGCTGCATCTCACTAATGTCATTACGGTCTTTGTGCGCAAAGGCACAGCCAGAGTAAAGGGTTATTTCAGGGCCCTAATTAGGGTAAAGGCTGGGGACGTCAACAGTTCATGGCACAGTCATGTCTAAAAGTATGTATACTTTTCAGAACGCATGGACATGACACAAGGATCAAAATTGTTAATATAGTTTTGAAACCGACCGTACTCACATCAAAAAAAAAAAAATTACATGTGCATTGCCACGTTGTGACGACAGTTAGAATACATTTGACACCATCACAGAACTAAAATTATGTTCTGTGGTCACCAGCCCAAATCATCCTGTGGGTGTCGTATTGAGTGATTAAAATGTTAACTACCTTAAAAGAACCTATACTTACTGATCTAAACCGCCCCGACTGGTTTCCGGCGTAGAGGTGCCCATCACGCTCACTGCGTTTCCGCGCTGTTTCGCAAAGGACAGTCTCTGCTCCAGGTACGAACCAGAGCGGGAATCAAGACCCCTTTCCTGCAGTCGCAGTTCCCTAAGAAAACTCTTACTCTCTTACCAACACCCTGACGTTAGATTCCTACTTAAATTGATTTATTTTTCTTTTTAAGACTACATTATTATGCAATGTTAAACTCGGAGAAACGGTTAAACCTGCTGTGCGAGCGCACATAAGGGTTATTAAATGATCAAGAACGATTTTAGACTTCTTAGGTTTTAATATCTAGGTATTACAAATGTAGGTATTTTGTATGGATCGCGGCCGCGTGTGTTCGGTCCGGCGACCTTAGGCGAATAGATCGAGTGGGGCAAGGCGTCGGAGACTGGTGGCGGGGTGCCTCACCCCGCGCCCGCCTGATGACGTCATGACTGTGAGCAGCCGCGCGAACATGCTGGGGGCCCTTGAAAGCCCTGCTTTCAAGAATCTTGGAGTAGACATATGCGGTTCAAGGCCCGTCTGATGACTCCCTTGGCGGTGTCGATGTCGGCGACACGTGGGACTCCGTCTGAGCCTGTATGGAGTTTTGACACTCTGCCCAGACGCCACAACAGTGGAGGTTGATTTTCTTCTTTGATCAGGACCAGGTCGCCATGCTGCAGGTCCCTCGAGCGTGTTTTCCATTTAAGACGTTGCTGTAGCTCCATAATGTACTCGGACTGCCAGCGCTTCCAAAAATGTTGCCTCATCTGCTCCAGCCGGTTGAAGCGGTCCAGGTTGCTGAAGTTGGCTTCTGTCAAGTCCGGGCTCGGGAGCGACATCAGTGGCCTGCCGAGGAGAAAATGCCCTGGTGTGAGCGCTGCGTAGTCGTTAGAAGAGGAGGATAGGGGGCAGATAGGACGGCTATTTAGGATAGCCTCACATTGAGCAAATAAACTCGACAATCCTTCATATGTGAGGTGATTGTTACCTAAAATGCGCTTAATGTGAAATTTAGCTGATTTAATGCCTGCCTCTACATATCCGTTAAAATTAGGAGCGTAAGCCGGGGAGAATTTGAATAAAATGTCATGATCAGCTGCAAACTCTAACACAGGACCCGAATTTAGCTTAAAAAAATCATTTATTTCTTTGGCAGCGGCAACAAAGTTTCTGCCATTGTCACAATAAATTTCCTTGGGTTTACCCCTGCGTGAAATGAAGCGGCGCAGGGACAGCAAGAAGGCGTCTTTGGAAAGCTCGCTAACTGCTTCCAGATGTACACATTTGAATCTGAGACATATGAATAGGCAAAGATAGCATTTCGTTATTTTACAACCACAGCCTCGCCGGTCGGTGATTAGAAATGGTCCTGCAAAATCAACAGCTACACTGGAAAATGGAAAGTCGGGTGTGACACGCTGTGGCGGCAAGTTACCCATGATGTTAGACATAGTTTTACCATAATGTCGAATGCAAATGACGCTTTTGCGCGCCGTGCGTCGTGCCAGGTCCCTACCCCCAATGGGCCAGAACTGCTCACGCACGGACGCTAGCATGAGTTGCGGTCCCGCATGCAAGAGGCGTTTGTGTTCGAATGTGAATATTAATTTTGTAAGTGTGTGTTTAGAACAAAGTAGTATCGGGTGTTTTACGGAGAAGTCATAGTTGGACTTCCTGAGCCTACCCCCCACTCTCAGGATTCCCTGAGAGTCAGTAAACGGTGCTAGAGTGATAAGGCGTGATTTAAGACTAAGTTTTTTATTAGAGGTTAGCGTGGCTAACTCTGTGGGAAATGATTGTTGCTGTGATAGCTTGACCAATACAGTTAAGGCATTTTCGAGCTCAATAGCGTTTAACGGACCCTTTGTTTGTTGCTTTTTACATTTAATATTAATGAAGCGCAATACATAAGCGATTATTCTCTTCAGTTTGCTTAACTGTGAGTATTTATTGAAATCTATGAGATCATCGTTTTTGTTTTCTACTGTTGTCATAAGTGAAATAGTTGTTTTAAGTTCAGGTAAGTTGATGTTATTGTTATGATGGTTGTTAAGAACTGGCCAAGTCTCTTCGGGCTCTAAGAGATACGATGGACCATGCCACCACAGCTGTTGGGACTGCACATGCTGAGGATCCACACCGCGAGAAGCGAGATCGGCAGGGTTCTGAGCTGTGGGGACATGGCGCCATGCCGAGCCTTCGGTAAGCTCTTGAATGGCAGCTACACGGTTGGCAACGTAAGTTTTTAATTTTGATGGGCATGTGTTTATCCAGGCTAATACTACACTGCTGTCAGACCAGTATATACAGCGTGCTAGGTGCTTGCGAAGCGCCTTGCTTACCGTCGTAGCAAGGCGGCTGGCAAGAAGTGCCCCAGCAAGCTCCAACCTAGGTATCGTAACAGACCGAGTTGGCGCGACGCGAGATTTAGAGCAAAGGAGGTTTATAGTTTGCTTCCCTGAAGAGGAAGTGGCCTTGATGTATATGCATGCACCGTACGCGGCCTGAGACGCATCAGAGAAGGCGTGCAGTTCGATGAAGGAAGCAGTGTCATTGTTGTGAAATACATTCCTGGGCACAGAAAGCGACTTTAGGTATTTAATGTTGTCTATGAAGTGGGCCCAGGTACGTTGAACTTGTGGGGGTACAGGAGTATCCCAGTCGATTTTAAGAGACCAGAGTTTCTGTAACAGGATTTTAGGTTTTATAGTGCACAAAGTCAACAAACCTAAAGGGTCAAAAATTTTAAAAGTTGTGGATAATATTGATCGTTTGGTTACAATGTCGGATGAGCTAGCGCTATTATCAATATTAAAGTGGAGCGTATCCTGAGTAGGGCTCCATAACAGACCTAACGTATGAAGTGATTGACTCAGTACGAGACTGTCGTTTTGAACCCTTTCTGATTCAGAATCAATTAAAAGCTGCGAATTTGATCTATATTTTCGTAAATTAAAATGACCTAAAGAAAGTGACTTAGACACGGATTCTTTAATGTTTAGCAGTTCCGACTCCTCGTCTGCACCTGTAAGGAGGTCATCGCAATAAAAGTCGTTTTTAATTATCGTTCTAGTAGGCAAGTCAGCTGTTTCCTCGCCAAGTTGCCATAGACATCTAGCCGCTAAGAAACTGGCACTAGCGAAACCGTAGGTTACAGTATTAAGTCTCAACGTTTTAATAGGAAGGGATTCATCTTCGCGCCATAGAATCAATTGTAGGTCGCGGTCTAATTCATTCATCACGATTTGTCTGTATTGCTTTTCGATATCACCTGATAAGGCGTACCTATAATGACGAAATCTTAATAAGATGTTGAACAAGGAGTCTTGTATATTTGGTCCCACTATTTGTATGTCATTGATGGAGAAACCCGACTTCGTGCGCATGGACGCGTCGTAGACAACACGAAGCTTTGTAGATTCGCTGGAGCTTTTGAGTACACAGTGGTGTGGGACCACGAATGAGATGGGAGGCCTTTCCTCGACGGCATCAGAAAGATGACCGAGATCGCGGTATTCTTGCAAAAAATCAGAATACATTTTTTTCAACAATGGGTTTTGCTTAAGGCGTTTTTCTAAACTAAGAAAGCGCTTTTTTGCAAGATAATAGGAATCGCCTAGACAGTCAGGAGTGTCAACAAGAGGCAATCTAACACAAAATTGTCCGTTCTCTAAGCGGGTTGTATTTTCAATGAAGTGAGTTTCACTTTCAGTTAAAGAAGGCTTAGAGGTATGATGCATAGGGAAGTCTTCGTATTCCCAGAACCGTTTAAGTTGTGATTCTAAGTCAGTATCGTTTTTGGCAGCAACGAAGTTGCACCTAACAGTCTTATTAACAGACCTGCCCTTGTTAGGCATGCGACCCCCTATCAGCCAACCTAAGTCGGAGCTATGAAGACTAGGCAGATTATTTCCTAGGGGGTACTTTTCTGTACCGAGAATGTCCCAGAAAACTTCCGTGCCCAATAAGAGGTCAACTCGCGATGGCATATTAAATGTGGGGTCTGCTAATTTAATTGATGCCGGTATTTTAAGATGTTTAACTGGAATGAAGTTTTCAGGGTGTATCTTGGTTATACGAGGGAGTACGACAAAATCAAGGTCGCGAACGAATGTACTATGCCTCGACTTTATGCGGGCAGAGCAGCGTTCTGGAATGACATTAATGGGTGTATCCATAATGGCCGTTATATTTTCATTTGTACGATGTGTAGGCAGCTGAAGGCGTTGCCTTAAATCCTCAGACATCATGCAGATCATGCTACCATTGTCTATAAGTGCCCTCACTGATTCTACTTGATTAGTGTGTGGGTTGACAATATCTATTATTGCTGTGGACAGCATAAGCGCGTCGGAAGATACTGTTGCCATGACAAGAGACGAAGAAGACCCTTCACCGCCTTTGCTGTCGCCAGAAGGGCCATCAGCAGCTGGCGTTTTGGGTGTGTCAGTGTTGTGTTTGTGTAGTGCTGTGTTGTGTCGCCTCTTACATACGCGACATCCTCCCAGCCGACAGCGTGCAGTGTCGTGGTCCGGGCGCAAGCAGTTGAAGCAGAGCTTTAGCCGTGTAGCCTGGGCCCACTTCTCGTCGATAGACAGGCTACTGAAGACCTTGCAATCGAAGATGCGATGTTTACCCTGGCACACGACGCACGGCCGCGGGGGTCTTTCATTGGCTGGAGTAGCTGAAATGGCAAATGATTTTGTTTGAGACATCTCTGGTTTAACTTGAGATTTGATTTGTTTTTCCCTTTTGGATCTAAATAAAGTTTCCAAGATATCAGCGCGGGATTTTAAGAATTTTTTAAAATCATCAAATGTGGGTAGTTCTGCCAAATTACTACGATACTCTTCCCATTTAGCGCGACTATTTTGATCTAATTTTGTTGTGACCATATGAATTATAATCGTATCCCACTGGTCGGTGGGTTGGCCGAGCGTTTTCAATGCCCGCAAGTTTTTTGTGACATGGTCGCTAAGATACCTAAGCGCCTTGTCCGATTCTCGTTGCAAAGGTTCGATGCTAAATAAAGAATTAAGATGGTTAGATATAAGCTGACGATTATTGTTGTACCTATCGCACAAAAGGTCCCACGCTTCCGAATAGTTATCAGCTGACACCTCTAAGTTTGAAATGATTCGCGCTGCTTCACCTTCAAGATATGAAGAAAGATAATGAAATTTATGTATCGGTTTAATACGCTCATTTTTATGAATAAGCGCCTCGAAGGTGTCGCGGAATTCTAGCCATTTAAAGAAGGTTCCGTCAAACTTGTGAATTTGAATCAAAGGTAACTTGAAACCTAAGTCATGATCATGGCACCGGTGGCTGGTGGAGTGCGAGCGTGAAGAAGCCTGCTCGGCGTCATGAAAGTTCTCCCTAGGCTTACAAACCTCGAGCATAGACTGAGCCGTCGCTATGGCAAGGTGCAGACTCTCCTCGATGCTGTCCCGCTCGGCGAGCTCATCCGCAAGCTCACCTCCATTCAGGACCTCTATACGAGTTTGCAACATCTCAAATCTATTGCTGAGTTCCAAAAATTTGTTCAATTTTAAAGTCAATTCATTGATCTGAATCGAAGACAACGTGGCTTCCCCGTCAAAATTATTTAAATACCTTTTAAACTTAGTTATCTGCCCTTTGACAGAACTCCGTTTGACCTTGAGTTCGTCTAAGGACTCGGTTATAAACTGTGGCATTGCGAGGTTTAACGGCGAAACGGGTTTATCTACCATTCTTTAAATGCGAGTAAAACGTTAGGTATTTGAATAATATAACTATGATCAATGAAAAAACTTAATTTAGAGCACAATGAAAGTAGGTACCCAAATAATTAAATTGAACAAATTGAACTATTTAAGACGTTAATTTACGTTAGGTATACTAAAATTGCAAAACGGCTTACGCTCCTTATTGTTATCGCTCCCGGAATGCAGCCGGCAGCGGCAGGCAGCGGAGCACTGCGCCGGTTGCGTCTGCGCTGATAGGTATGGCGCGGCCGCTTAGCCCGGACGCAGGTTCGATCCCAGCGGGATGAGCCACTGAAATGCGTATAAAAGGAAATTGACCATGCGAACGTAAGCGGGATGCTAGATGCGAAGCGGGGCTTTGTGCAAATAGGGGAAAAATAATGCTTAAGGCTTAATTTAAGCGCTAAATAAAATGAACAATGTGCATTAATGTTCTTGACTACGGCGTAGAATTGGCAGGCAGAAGTAGGCACCTTATATATCGCTATTTAAGAAGAATTTGCGCAAAAATAGAAATATGATTAAGCAGATGGCTGTATAAGATGCGAGAAATCACTATTTAAATTGAAGGATGCTGTAAGAAAACATAGATTAATCACGATGTAGCTACTTTAAAGAAGGGCTGCCATTAAGCACATGGACAGGTGCAAACAGCGTACGAAGCAAAGTAGCGTTTTGTACACGAATAAGATGAGTATAATAATTAAATGACGAATTATTATACCTTTAAATTACGATGCAATGAAGAAATGATGAGATGGTCTTCTATGACGAAAGTAGGGAATACCTACTAAATATCACACACGTGGTACATTGAAGGGCTATCGCCTTTAAATGATCAAAATGAGGAGGAATAGTAAAGGAAATGATGGGTGGCTCACGGCACTCTCCTTGTAATGACGATCTGAGCGCCCGGCGCAGAGTCCTGTCCGGCCGGCTGGCCGCTGCACCCACGTGTCCGGCAAGTAGATTTCTTCTCAACTCGGTTGATGACTCCTCCAGTCCCTCTTCGTACCCTCGACCTCTGCAGTGGCTGGTGCGGTTGACCAGCTCCAGGGCAGCTTAGGTATGCGGATTCTTGAATTGGAGTAGACGAGTGGAGCGGCGGGAACACGTTGGCGTGTCGTGGCGTAACGGCGTAAAATTGAACTTCGGCGTGGCGTTTTTGTGTCCGTGCCCACCCGGGGGCGCCAAATTATGTGCGAGCGCACATAAGGGTTATTAAATGATCAAGAACGATTTTAGACTTCTTAGGTTTTAATATCTAGGTATTACAAATGTAGGTATTTTGTATGGATCGCGGCCGCGTGTGTTCGGTCCGGCGACCTTAGGCGAATAGATCGAGTGGGGCAAGGCGTCGGAGACTGGTGGCGGGGTGCCTCACCCCGCGCCCGCCTGATGACGTCATGACTGTGAGCAGCCGCGCGAACACCTGCCATTACAGAAGGTTAAGTACCTATCACAACATCGTCTCAACTTGTATTTACAGACTCCGGCTACGATCAGTGTCCCTACTAAGAGCTGGCGGCATAACTAATCGAGTGCTTACCACTAGCCGTACCGTGACTTTGCAAGTATCGGTAGCGTTAGGTTTTACTCGAAACGTAATTTTTCAAAATTCAACCCTTAAGGGGGTGAAATGCCGACCCAAAGCAACAACGATTTTAAAATCCTACATGGCGGATGTAAAATACCATCCCCTCTGTTCGGGGGCAATGAATGCAATGACACCATGCAAGCGGTGGAGATAGAAATGTCAACAAATAAATATCGGTGTCGTTTTTCTGTTTTTTGGTTATAGAGGTTCAAAATTTGATACATTTTTATAGCCTGCTTATTGTGTGTCCCACTGCTGGTCAAAGGCCTCCCCTCTCGTTTTCCACTCCGTCCTGTTGTTGGCAAGATCCCGCCATTCTCCGCAGAATGCGTCCAAGTCGTCCCCTCATCTCCTTTTCGGTCTACCTCTGCTCCGTTGGCCATCGTGTGGAATCCACTCAGTGAGTGATTTGGCCCATCTTTCCGGGTGCATACGGCAGACATGTCCGGCCCATTCCCATTTCTGCTTGGCAATCTTGACACCGACGTCTACAATACGAGTTCTGGAGCGTAGGTCCATGTTTCTGATCTGGTCAGTTTGATACTTGTTTAAGTTTTTTATAAGATGTACCCAGGGCAGCACTAAGAATTTTTTTTCACAATGTAACCTTTGAAGGGGTGAAATGCAGGTCCAAAGTGGCAACCTCATAGTAAGGCCACAGATCCGAGCTGTAAGAGCTAATCAAGTCTTTGAGCAACTCCCGAGTTTCAATCTAGTCGAGTTAGGGCTGGATAACGAAGTAATTACAATGTTACGTAGCGATATTAATAGCGAGGTTGCAATATTGGACAATTATGCCACACGATTCACTGAAAGATTATTGAACTCCTTGAAATAACAATTACCCTTTTGACAACTAACCTTTTAGGATTTTTCGTCAAAGCGGTAAGCGATCTTACCGTGAACAACGTCATTTAGCCTCCCTGTTACACTAATGTGCGAATCTACAAGTGCGAGAAACAGAAACAAGTCAAAAGTGGTTGATGAAAATCGAAAATTTTGGAGATCTGTCTCAATCAGACCCATGACACCTTCGTTGGAATGACAGAGATAGATGCCTGAAATGTAAACCCACAGCTTGTCCTTGTCACAGTTTGTCAACCTCAAGAGCGTTACAGATACGATCATCTAAAATTCTCTAATCGGAGAATAGGCTCACCTTCTTTTGTTAAGAGTCATTCGGAGCGTCCATTTTCTCATACAAACGTTGTAGACTGTTTCCTCTGTATGTTTTAACGCCAGAGCAATGATATTGCTGAGGAAGGTTATTGCCATTAATATCTGCAAGAAGGTACAACTGCGGCACCGTCTGATATTATTATAATAGTACGTAAATTGAAGAAAACAGGCTATCGTGGTGTTTTTCCTCCAAAAACAGACAAATAATACAATTTCTAAAATAATTTCAAAAAGGAATTTCCTATCGTCGTTGCGCCTATAAAATCCGCATTTTTTTTGATCGATGACTTTGAAATAGTAATCTAAATAGTAACTACACACAAAGGGTACTAACTGAATCAATTAAAATCCACCACATAGAATGCGAATTTGCATGCGCAACAACACTATGTCAATATGTTTCGATTATTTTGACTTTATATGAAATATTTGTTTCATAAGTGCCTGAAAACGGATAAAAAATTTGGTTACTTCATAATTTTTGAAAGCTTCTTAAAATCATCCAAAAAAATCCAAACACATTGCTAAAACAGTTATGCAGGGAGGAAACAGGGGAATATATTTGTATAGAAAAAGACAGCTTCCATTTCCTCTTAAGCCTCCATCCCAATTTCACATGCGACGGTTACAGTAATCACGTACCTAATTAACCTGTTCCGCCATTCGTCTTCGTTCCATTTAAAATTTAACGTGATACGAAAACAGATGGAGATTAGAAAGAACAGAGGCTGTAAGATTAATCAGCTGCGAGTGGAGAAAATAAATCAAGTCGCAGGGAATTCTTGCGACATATTAGTGTTTGGAACATACAGTTGGGGAAAAACGCTGCGATTTCGCAATAAAAACGAATGATGATGATGATGATGTCTTGCCAGACGTATCCGTCGATGGCGACTGCTGGACATTAGAAAAGAAAGAAACCTATCATCACTTGTTTCTTTGTTCTGCAAACCAAGTTTTGTTTTAAAAATCCGACAGCAAGACGCGCAACGGTATGAAACAGAAGAATCAATTTACAGTCCCATGGCTATTTTAACTACATAACGCTATCGTGTATCAGTGGAGACTGGACAAGCCTTACAAATATTTTTTACTGTACGGTTATTTACCTACGTAGTTATCAAATTGATCTTGAATCAAGTGATATCACTACAAAAATAAAGCTACTAAAATCTTCCTATAATATTTTTGCCACTACCCATATTAGGTGGGGTCGGTTATCCCAATTAGTTTGGACCAAGCCAGTGAGTGTATACTTGGTTATTTTGTCTTGGATTTTGACTTTCTCCATCATTTTGGTCATACTAGACCAAAAAGATGGAGTGTGGATTGACGTTCCCTATCTCTCCGTTTATCAGGAACTCTAAGTGATTTTTAAACAACGAGCTCTTCTCCTCTCCGCATCATTTGCATCTTTTTATATTTCCGCTTGTCTTTACCATCGGAGATGGGTTATGTTAGCTTACTAATGGGCGAATTTTTATTTTGTTGTAGTTTTTTCAAATTTTCCAAATTTGCATATTTTCATATTTTTTCTACTCAGAATCGCGAGCTCTTTCGATCCTCATTAGCAGAAAAAAGTGTCCCGAGAATTCCATACATTTTTTTGTCTTCCACTGAGTTACGGTCCAAGAAAGTGTATGAAAAAAACTCAATGGAATTTTTTTCTTGGGACACTTTTTTATATCTATCATAATCGAAAGAGCTCGTGATTCTGAGCAGAAAAAATGTAAAAAAGTCCAACGTTGGAAAATTTTAAAAAACGACAATAAAACAAAAATATACCTGCCGCTTCTTTCCGCCACCGCCCTACGCGACAATGTTTTCATTCTCACCATTTAGATGGTTGGCGGTCCTCAACTGTGCGCTTTTCTCGTAACTTCCTGCCTCGCACAGCTAAACTTTGGAACGAATTGTCAGAAGCGGTGTTTCCGGACCGATACGACCTTCAAACCTTCAAGAAAAGAGCGTACTCCCACCTTAAAGGCCGGCAACACATTTGCGACGCCTCTGGTGTTGCGGATGTCCATGGGCGACGTTAATCGCTTTCCATCAGGCGATTCGTCTGTTCGTTTGCCACCTATAGCATAAAAAAAAAAAATCCGCCCTAATATAATTTATTCAGACAGCCTGTCCACTTAGATTATCCTCTCAATGAGCTCCCGTTCGAAAGGATATGCCGTATGTTACCAAAACAGAAGAGTGTAGACCAATAACGAATGTGTCGGCACTGGCACTCTTTACCAGACCCTCTTAGCCTTCAAACACTCCTAATGAGTGTACACAACTAATTGCTCCGTTTCGTTTTTCCACGAATTATGATGTTACGTCAGAACAGATTGTTTGGAAAGGGATTTGGATGGGGCTGAAGTATAAAGAGAGCCGGTATTATGTTGATGGTATCACACACGATGACGTCTGGATTTCTCAAAAATAACCTGAGTTCAAATCCTATTGGCATCATCATGTACAGACAGACCACAAGATTGATGGGCGGAACTGATGCAAAAATAAGCGTGTAAACAACGTCTTTTAGATTGAATTGTAACTACAGTGAGACATAGGTACCTATATCAATATTAAAATTATAAATTAACGGTTCGATAATAACTTAACTTGTGACGTAAGTGGCTTAATAATCTACATTTTGGAGATGAATATAATTATGCTTTGAGTTTATGAGCCTCATTGAATCAAATATAGTTTTTAATGCCAATTCTTCTATTCATTCTTGACATCATCAGACTATTTCATATCTCCGATTATCTACGAGCATAGTCGCGTTAGGAGATATACATATTAGTTAATAGTAATACTACTAAATGCCTATAATCGCAACACTGGGCAATCGGATTGGCGATCGCAGTAGTGTGCCCACTATGATTGAAACTGCCCCCCATCATCAATCTTCAATAAATGAATTGTCAATGGCATTGTAAGACTCGACTTAGGGACTCTTACGATACCCACAGGAAGAGTTGGGGCAGTGACAAAATGTATTCTTAATGCCGACACCATGCGACTGATGCAGATTCTTATTAGATATAAACTAAAAACATATTTTTTATTTGTTTCAGAGTAACTTTGGCAGCTCCTGTTGAAATTGGTAAGTGTAGTTTCCAATGATACGTGACACCTAATCAAAAATGTCTCCTACATGCATTTTCGTTAATGAATTTATTTAGTCTACAAACAATATTCAGTTGGATATACAGGGTGTTCCACGAGCCAATGAAAACCTTGAACGGGGTGATTTAGTAGGCTATACTGAACAACTTTTAATATGGGGCCAATTACAAAATCTAAAAAAAAAAATTGTTTTTCATACATTTTGACTGATTGATCACGACATTTTATATATGAAAAAGGCAATCTTTTTTTAGATTTCTGGGTTAGCTCCTTAGTAAAAGTTATTCAGTTTAACCTACCAAATCACCCCATTCAAGGTTTTCAGTGGCTCGTGGAACACCCTGTATATTTATAAGCCACAAAAGGTCGCACCTGAGAGTGAAATAGCCAAATTCTAATAATTAAGCCCATAAAAACAGTCGCTATTGCAATTTAAGCCAGGACGCGTAATCATCATCCAACAATATAATTGGTAATGTATTACAAATATGTTTCGCCAAACTGCATGACAGTTGTACGTTGTGTGTCCTTGTACAACCCTGTACCCGTGCCTTAGTTGGCCCCAATCCAAAGCCATGTTGAAAATGAATCATGCGAGTAATGGCAGCCCATCAAGTATTGAAAAAGTCACTTTTTATACGAACGTGCTCACAAATATCTCAACAAGTCAAGTTTCCTGTTGTCAAGACGTTAAAGTAAAATTTTAAAACATGTAAATCGCAGCCGATTCGTATTTTTGACGGTCTCTGAATTTTCAGTAGTCTTTAAATAAATGTATTTTAGCAACCCAAAAAGGTACCTCATTTCATTAATCCACAAATTCTACATTAGGTAATACCTACATGTTACGTTGATAAAACCATCGGTACTGGTGATTGTATCGTGGTCATCTCTAAGGCGACGAGAAAGTAATCACCAAAAAACGAAGAAAAAAATCCGACAGAACCTTTTAGACACAACATAAGAGCGTTCTATATTTTTGCCACTACATACTTTTTTCTTGAAAATAAGATCGTCCTCCTAATGTGCCCATACGCATTATTAATAGGAAAGGTCTACGTCCAGCAGCAGTGTACGTACTGTAAGAAGATCGTATCATTCCGTGTGCTCCAATGCCAAACATCGGATTAGTTCGGCAGTGGCAATTCTGTACATTTAGTCTGCGGCCGGGTAGTGGCGACTAGCTTGGACCGCGTCCAATGCCATGTTATGGAGATGAGTTATTAGCATGAGGGTTTATCCTGCGAAAGCTATTGCTCATTCAGTTAATCAAAATATCTAGTTTTAACTAAAAGAGCTAGTTAAATTTTAACTCATTTTCAACAGGCTTCAAAAAAAGAAGGAGGTTCTCAATTCGACTGTATGATTTTTTTATAATTGTTACCTCATAACTTTCGACTACGTGAACCGATTTTGATGGTTATTTATTTATTTGAAAGCGGATTTGAATTTGGTTCAGTTTTGACACTAGCATCCATACGTAAAACCCCGTGTCTTCGCCTGGGATACCTATCTTCGCCTAGTGTGAAAAGATGAAATTCCCGGCTTATTTTTAGAGTAGACTGTCACGTAGCAAAGTACTTGTTTTTCAAAATTGCTATGTAGTAATTTTCTGTCCACTACTACTCTAAAATTAATGCGGAATCTTCAGCTTTTTACACTAGGCGAAGATAGGTATTTTAGGCGAAGACACGGGGTTTTACCTATAATTCATAAAACAAACCATATAAAACATAAAACAATAAAATAACATACCACTAAATAGAAAACCATTATAATTCGTAAAGCATTATGCAGAAGAAAATGCTGCTCATCATGAAACTGAAAAAATAAATGGTCAGTGACACTTCAATCCCTTAGTCGACTCTTACGACACCCACGGGAAGAGTTATAGTTGTGACAAAATGTATTCTTACTGCTGTTACCACGCGACGAACCAATACCTACTATAGGAACAGCATAATAATTATGCTCAGCATTCCGCGCCCGGAACTAACCCCTAACTTTAAAACACGTCATTTCCTCACATTACAAGCTATTAAACCGAGATCCCTACTTATTCAAAAATTTACGATATGCTACACAAAATAAAAGTCACTTGCGCCCTTTTGCTCTAAGTTTTGGGTCCCTAATGGTTAAACGTATTATGGTTCTTTCAATTCGTTCTCAGCCTTTCTCTGTCCAGGAAGCGTTGACAATAATAGGAGCCTAATGCTTTGCATTGACTTGCTTTGTACGTGGCTTTTTGCCTTCACTTGAATTTTACCGTTTTTTGCTTTTATGCTTATATTTTCTTGATCGATCGGCATTCTTCGTATTTCAGAAAACAGGATATTTTCACCGATCACTAAAACACACATGCAGATGCACATTTGGGGAGTCTGATGATTAAGATGTTTGGCAGTCATCAACTGTGCGTTTTCTAGAAATTTCCTGCCTGGCACAGCTAAATTCTGGATTTTTTTGTCGCCTGCGTTATTTTCGGGACCACTATGATCTTCAAACCTTCAAGAAAAGAGCGTATTCCCATCTTAAAGGTCAGTAACGCACTTGTAATATAACGGGTGCTGCGGGTGTCCATGGACAATGGTGATCGCTTACCTTCAGGCGATACGTCTGCTCGCTTACCTCCTATTCCATAAAAAAATACTGTGCAACTTTTACTAGGATATAAATACGCTAATCACGAAAAAGGATTTACTGTTTCATACGGAGGAACACTGTATTAAATGAATGAACGTATGATGTCCATAATTATTTGATTTAGATGAATCAGGATTCAGTCTGTATACTGATCCTGCCTGCAAGACTGAACGTTTCAAATTCGAACCCCGGTGAGAAAGAGAATCTCGAAATCCATGTCTCTGCATGGAAAATGCCTTTCCTTTTAAAAATATCCATTCACCTGAGACAGAGTTTGGTCAAAAAATTAAGGCACGTAAGATATATCGGTGTTTCGCTGCTACATGCTTCACTTTTCGTACAGAGTCTACTAAACAAAACAAGCAAAACACATTAGCTAAGAGCCTTGACATCCAATTTGCTAGATCAAAGGCATCCTAGGGTTTTAGGTCCCACGTCTCACGGGTACTTAATTTGGTTAAAACCTTAGTTGTAGCCAAATTAGATTATAACCCGACAAAGCATTATCATGAATTCAAATAAAGGGGGGGTTAAATAATAATGTTAAAATTTCTTACATAGTAAACGAATATGATAAAAATCATTCATTTGTGGTATATCCAGTGCCTTGAGTTGACAAAACAATTGACGGATAGAAATTAAAAGATTACAAAAACATAACAATCATTATCAACCTCTGTTTTTTGTATTTCTTTTGTTTTGTGTACTTTTTTTTATTACGCGTGAGGTGTACAAAAAAGGGTTTTGTATTGTATTGTATAGAAAAAAAACAAATATGATAAATCGAGTTTCTCTCGACACACTACAGAATACCTAATTGTTTTCTTTTGTAATGTACCTATATCTGCAGTACTAATTTTAAAAAATGCGGTTTAAATATCCTTAGCTATCGACTCCTTTAAAATGCTTGCTTTCAATATCCATCAGTGTTCAACTAGTTCAATCCAACACTCAACCTCTTTGTCCGTGTCCATGCTTAACTAATCTTCGAATACTGATCCAGCAGTTACAAATTCCACTCTTGTCTAAACTTACACCCGTACATCCAAAAGGATGTATCTCTATGGAGCTAGAGAGCTGACTTACGTTTTTTTTGGATTGGAGCACAAAATTGCATAAGGACGAAGGGATAGTTGAGATTTTTCGCATTGGAATCGTCACGGAACCGTTTGACGGTCCGGCACGATTCCAATCAGGGATTGGAATTAGTAAATCTGAGAGGAAACGTGTATGGTTTTCTAATTAGCGGGGCATCGATTTTGCTGGAATCTGTACGTTTGGAACCTGTTTATGGAAATTGTGAATACGGCAATGTTACTGTGAAAGAATTGAGGTCTTACTAGTTAAACTCACATAAGACATTCAACATGCAGTAACATCAACAGCCTCTCTCTCAGCCCCACAGAATTAGATTTGGATAGAAGAAACAAGTTCATTCATTTGTATGGCGGCCGAGCGTGTCAGATTTTGTACTGAAGTTGTTACTTGCCTATGATTTTAAATATGTCTCAGGCCCTTGAGTATTCATATTTTTTTGTGTTGTTGCAATTAATATTACTTAAGGAGGCATTATTAATATTTTTGTTCACTTCAACTTACAAAATTTGACGCCCGAAAGCTGCAAGCTGCGATTAAAGACGAACAACTCAGTGGATTTTACTGAGTTCATTTGACACGCTAAGTAGATACGTTTGCTTGATCTATGGTATATATTACATCTGTGCTCAGCCCCCTGCTGGACTCTTCCTATTAACTATGCTTATGAACGCTGCGCATTATTGCCTCCTAGTAAATGCCTATAATCGCCACGCTGGGTAAGCGGGTGGGCGATCGCTCTAACATTGATAACGCCGCTGATCATCAACATTCAATAGATAAATGGTTAGTGTTATAAGAATGGATTAAGGGATTGAATCCCTTTATCCACTCTTATACTTAACACCCACGGGAAGATTTCGGGTGGTGACGAATGTATTCTCACTGCCGTCACCATGCGGCAGGAACATGTAAAGGGTCCACGGAAAGAACATGTCGAAAAGTCCTTATGAAAATCAGGACTTTTCATCTGGTTTTGTTAACAGTAAAATTGTTCTTCTGTTTTTGTCTTATGAAAATTGAATTGAATAGACATTTTTTCCGTGAACCCTACATGTAATGATCACTACTTAACTGGGTCAAACGCAAACCCATGTTCGGAGTCTTTCCGGTGGACAATCTAAAAGTTAAGGCCTATAAAGCTTGATTTTCTTATGAAAGCCTTATCTTCATTAAGGGCCTGGCCACATGACCACGGTGCGGCGTCGTAAGCGTAAAACGGCGCGGCGTCGTGGCATTGCACGTTATCGCACCGTGGGAAATTACGGCGCGGCGTCGTGGCATTCCACGTTGTTGCACCGTGCGAAATTACGACGCGGCGCCGGGCAAATCCACGTTATCGCGACGGGCAGTTTAACGTTGCGGTGCCGTGTGGAGTAGATGCAAGGTGCGGTGTCACGTTGTACCACGACGCCGTACCTTCTCATACTTCTCCAAACATTTTTGCGATCAGTTTGCAATTCGACATGGATCCCATAACACGTATTCTGCTCTTGTTACTTATAAGAATAAACATGAAGAAAAATCAAAGGAAAAGAAAATATTGGCTAAATCCATATCTGTCTATTATGAATCATGATGGAAGTCATTTCATAAGGAAGTACAGTCGACGTCAAATATATCGTTACGGTTTATGTGCCAAAAATATATTTACACGACTTTATTGCCTTGACATTAAGGTTGTGTAAATATATTTTTGGCACCTACACCGTAATGATATCTTTGACGTTGACTGTACAAGGCACTGAAAACAAGTGATCACAAGTTTTATGATTATTTTAGAATGTCTGTGTCAAGTTTTGAAGAACTCTTATGGAAAATATCACTTCGTTTAAAAAAAGCAACACGTAATGCATCTACTCCACACGGCACCGCAACGTTAAACTGCCCGTCGCGACAACGGGGATTTGCCCGGCGCCGCGTCGTAATTTCGCACGGTGCAACAACGTGGAATGCCACGACGCCGCGCCTTAATTTCCCACGGTGCGATAACGTGCAATGCCACGACGCCGCGCCGTTTTACGTTTACGACGCCGCACCGTGGTCATGTGGCCGGGCCCAAGGCGTACTCCTTTTTCATTGCGTTGTATGATAAAAATCATTACTACCTGTCCACAGGCTGTTAACTATCGACCAGAGGAAAGAAAAAGTGCGTGTTCAGCTGAACTGTAGAGCCCCTCTTTCCTGTGGCCAATAGGAAGCAACTGGTAGGAGTGTAGTCGTGATTTTTATCATACAATTCAATAGGAAAGGACTGCCTTTAAATGACATTAAGGGTTTAATAAGAAAATTAACTCTCATAGCCCTTAACTTTTAAAATGTCCACCGGAAAGACTCATAACATGATTTTGAGTTTGACCCGTTTGCGTGTTTTTTTTTAAAGAATTGGCTTTTATTTTTTCGTTTGCATTATTAATCTCTATTTTATAACTGACTGTATTATGTATGAGCTTAAAAGTTATCATCCCCAACAAACACACAAAACCCGGTACGCCTGACAACAGATTATTTATATTTATTTGAAAACTTTTCAATTGTTTCTGAAGATCAGCGATAATGCCTTTTGTATGTTTTGTTTTTAAGAGTAAAAACAAAGGGAAAGTTGCGCCAGTTTTTAGGATTCGGTACCTCAAAAGGAAAAATGGAATCCTTATAGGAGCACTCGCGCGTCTGTCTGCCCCTCTGTTACAGCACATTTGCTCCCAAACTACTGGATCGAATGAGTTGAAATTTGGCACACATAATTATGTAAGTTGGTGAACGATGGACGTGGAACGTAAATAAATGAATTTTAAATATGAGGGCTACTTTTCCCCAAAAGTATATCATATTTAAAATGCATTTATTTACGTTAAAATAATAGGCCTTGCTAACTGTATCATGTGATACGTATCAAATGAAATTATTCCAATTATTTAAAAAAATAGGTGAAAAATGATGTACTATTGTTTTTTCTAATCAATAAATCTGTAATGAAAATATATTAATCAGTTATGATACCTATCCTTTATTTATTCCGTCTCCATTAATTTGTATCACCAAGAACTTTATAATTTTGATCCATTTACTTTACGGGGCTTTCTATCCTGATCACATTAAACAATTGACATTAAATATGATTGAATTTCCTTACCGACAACCAACTGCCTTCACCCGTCATTCCCAATTATGTATATTGCTATTAATTCAATTTATTACTTTGAAGGGCTCATGCATAAATCATGTGATGTTTTTTTGGCTACTTTTTGACCCCCCCCTCCCCCATGGTGATGTTTGGTGAGTTTCTTGGCTAGCCGCCCCCCCCCCCCCCCTAGCAGTCTCACGTGTATTTTTTTCATTCAACTTTTCACGTTCGCTAGCCGAAATTGACAATATTTCTTAGTTTGTTCATCGTAAAAAAATACACGTGAGGTCTCCTTGTACCCCCCCCCTCCCCTACCGTGATCTTTCGTGATGTTTTCTTGGACCCCCTCCCCCCCTATAGGACCTCGCGTGATTTATGCACAAGCCCGAATAACCCCAGATTCAATCTTCATTACTGAATGGTTCAAAAGAGCGATAATATATAGGACTTTCGTAGTTCTTACGACCTTTTATGTACTTGCTAGTTAAATTTATTGGCGTTTACAATCCTGCCTGGGTAATATGTGTTGTTTGTTGTGAATTAATTAGTCATTTTGAATGATGATGTGTTGTAACGTTGTAACAATATTTACAGGGTGATATTTGGACCTCGTAGCAAATTCTTTACAATCTCTTCATACACGATAACACGACTGAAGAGGAATAGTATTTCAATACAAACAGCCAAATGTCCATGATAATTGCCTTGCAGAACTCGAAAGATGAAAAAAAAGTATTGAAAACAATTTCAGTAAAGGACGACCTATACAGTATTTATTGTAGTAAAAAAAGAATGAAATTCTTTTAAAATACAACCTCCAATCAGCTTTTTCAGGGATGAAAAGTAATAGCCCGAAAAAGGAAAATCAAACATTCTGTAACAAAT